>JASANC010003214.1:0-23026 GCA_030248135.1 Theristus sp. LFF4_11
GGTGCCGCCAACTGCGCCACTTGGCGTTGTCGTTGAGTTTTTAGCGCTTTCCGAACAGGCATCCCAAAAGCGTTTGTATGCTTTGGGGAACGCTGGTTTCACAGCATCCAGACGGCTCAGCCTCCGGGAGCTGGGACGTAATCCACTCGAGAATCATCGTAGTGTGTATGCGGCGCATCCGCCAGTTGCTGAACCAGATTATTCAGCTTCCGCGTGATTGCCGCGAGTTTCATCGGCTGGGCGGTGCCAGCCACGTCCATCGGCAGACTGTATGGCATCAAAAACTGGACTCCTTGATGGTCCGTCCGATCAAAGCAGGCCGGGGACGTGCCAGCACCCGGTTCATCGCCCACTGAGTACGCCCCAGGCGAGCGACGTCGTACCATTTGTGGCGGTAAGAGAGGCGGGGTTATGGTCGTTCTGGCGTTGGGAGACGAGTCTTCGTCGTCGTCGCTTGTTTCACGCTCTAATCCCAGCATGAACAGGTTACCCTGTTCGTCTGCCAACATCGCTTTCGTTGACTGCTCATCCCGTGAGCGAATATGACTTTGTTTATCCGCCCGCGACACGCCCAATAATCACTTTCATCTGATTCACCTCGACGAGTCTTTGGCAACTCGTCTCGTGACCATTTTCCTGTTCGTCCGCTCGCATCCGGCCAACACCAGTTCGCACGTGCTGTGACGAATCGCGTCTTGTGCAGGCCGGCGAGTGCGGGTCGTTTGTGCTGCTCCGGCTGACAACCCCAACTATCGCTGCGGACGAGTTTCTGAAACTTCGGGGATACGAGCTGTCGACTCTGTAACAGCTGGCACCCAAGACTGTGACTCAAACTCGTGGGTGCCGGCTGTCTGTGCGACACCTGCACCCCATCGGGTTCGTTCGTCACTTTTCGATCTGTGGCAGGAATGGTCATGTTTGACGCTCCTGCTTTGTTCTGATGTTCTGAAACATCTGGTCCCGGCTCGAACTCGGCGCTCAGCTTACGCCGTTCGATGCCCGTTCCATTTGTCATCTCGTGGCCCGTCACACGTGTTCGTGTTCGGCCACGCTTGTTCTTTCGACGTCGAATTCTGGCGTTCCAGTCGGGAATATACTCCCATCTGGACGCACGAACAAGTGGTACAACTTGTGAACCCATTGGCTCCGTGGTCTCTCGGCTGCCCTGGACTGTCTCCATTTGCGCAGTCGAAATGGTGTTCTGAACGTTCAGGGGCAACGGTTTTGGCAGATTTTGCACCACTGAGGCCGTCGGCGTGAAATACTGGGTCTGGTTCGTCTGCCTGTCTGTATGGCGCGGCGGTGAAATTCGCTCTGCGCGCACAGTAACAGGTGAACTTGCCAGATGCACCAAAATCTCTGGCACCTGGTCCACCAGTGGTGACTGTCGATTTGGCGTTGACGTCGCTACCGGCTCGAAATGCGCGGTGCGGCGTCGGTTTTGGAACAATTGAACTTTTGGAAAGTACTGCGTACCATCCACGTACCTTGCTTGCGTGCCGTAGACGCGCTCGAATGTGTCGGGCAACGGCACGACGCGACCATCAGGCAGTTGAGTGTGCAGCGCGAAGTCGGTGGCGGCGAGCTCTTTCACCAGTCGGATGGCCTGCGCGGGTGTAACACTGTCGCACACGACGGTACCCGTCGGTGCAAACCGTTTGTCGTACATGCATGCTAGACTCAATTCAAAATAGTTCTGAATCACGTCTAGTTCATCATCCAATCTGATAATTGGCGCAGCCAACAATTTGCGTACTGCCGCAACAGTCGACTGGGAGACGCGCGTGACACTGTTACCTGACAGGTTACTTGCGTAACCGGCATCCGACAAGCACTCGTTGTTTTCGAGTTGTTGTTCGATCTTGTCGATGCCGTAGTGACCGTAGTAGGCGCGAAGCACTGCTACGTCGCACTCTGCCTTGTCCGCGTAGATCGGTTTGTCGACGAGCGCGGACACGTGTTGCCTGGACTCGATCTTCTTGAGCCAGGACTTCTTCGTACCGCTGAACGGTACACAGCGGCGGACCGCTGAACGGTTCAGAATTTGTGACTTCGACCGAACAAACGGATGATCAAGATGGTAGACCTCCATTTGTGAGGCAGGTGCTCGGCCACCAGTGTCCGGGTCGGGCGTCAACGCCTCGCGGACAGCTCCACCGGCCTGGCCGCTGGCAGTCAAACATCTGCACCGCATGAGAGGGCCGCCAGCCTTCTCGTCCGCTTGACTCAAAGGCGGGGCCAACTTCACATAATGCGGATTTCGGTTTCTGTCACCCATTCTTTGTTTAGTAAATGTGTGACTACTGAGAATAAAACGTTCAAATTACTTGTGTAGCTGTTGTTATATTATTATTACAAAACGGTTACACGGTTATGATGGGCGACTGACACAGGCAAAGCTAAAACGTGCTGGATAAAACGTACTCAACGAGTAGTTGTTATTATTTCATAAAACTAACGGTGCTTCGCCTATGTCGCCCAGTCGCGAGTCGCCCTTGTTATTGAGGCGACACGCGACAACAACGTTGCGTGTCGACAGCCAACAAACAATCAACCGAAGCGTTTATGCTTGGAAGAGTTTTATTGGTTGTCGAGAGTTTGAGAACTGTTGAATCAATAGTAGCACCAAGAATAAATGCACTAAAACGGTGATCACCAATAACGTTGCATGTGTGAAACATTAACATAAAAGAATAGTTTAACATTATGATCACCATTAATCAACACAAGGTTACTGTGGGCAGGAAAGTTATTATAATTGTGAAAACATGAACACTACACAAATATCACGAGACATCAGGGCAGTAGGTGACCATCTTCACGAATTCTGCAAACAAAAATCCCCCAAAACGCAGTTGGTCAATAATGAAAAGAATCTCTGAGTTCGGTCAGTTATTGTTTTCTTATTGAGCATCGTTTGCTCATCTGCGACATAGAGGGTGGTCCAGAATTTTGGACCCATTTTCCTTCGCCGAGAGATCATACCAAATGTTAACGAATAGCAACGAAATTTCGTACAGATACTCTAGAAAGTTGGAAATTTTGTTTACCAGCTAGAAAAATTTCATATTCGCTAAGCTTCTGTTATTTGGAAGCCGTTAAGTTTAAAAATGTTAAAATTTTAGAGGCAAACTCCTAGTCTGCGACTGATGCCGCCTTGATGAATAACGCAAGGACTGCCTTATTTACTCAGCCATACTGTACCAAGAAAACCGACCGGGATAGGCGATCTGTCCGTCGCCGTCCTTGTCGGCGTCCTTGAGAATGTCGTCCAACTCCGCCTGCGACAGTTCCTCGCCAATGTTCTCCATGACGTGCCTCAACTCGGACAGCGATATCACACCATTGCCGTCTTTGTCAAACACCTGGCCGTGTGTGAAGCGAATGGATTTGGATTTTCGTTGGACTTCCAGAAAAAAAACGCTGCTGTGCATTATTGTAAGCGATGTCGCCAAAAAACATACAGCAGAACGTTCATTCTTTCACCAAACGTCACTAAAGCAGATTCTACACTGATCAACACCACATCACGCAATAAATCGCGCAACGTTACAAGTGGCTGCGCAAAAACGTGGCCGTGAAACGTTTCGTGGAAACTTCATTCATGCCACCACCGCTGACACTTTGGAACACAAGAATAAGTGTGAAGTGGTGGTACAAAACCGTGAAGAACACGAAACTCGAAACGAACCCTGAATGCTTCCCTGATGCCCTCTTCCGAGTCCGTGCTGCCCATCTTTTTGTTCATCAACGCGACAAACTCGGCGAAATCGATAACGCCATTGCCTTGGAATTTTGACAAAAAATGTTGCATTTGGCCGACTATTGACTTTTTTTGAACTTGTATCACACAAGTGGCGCGCCGAAACGTTTCTTCAGTGACATACGGTCTATCTCGCTAATATATGCAACTAGCTGATTGGTTGGTCATAGCAATTCTCACCGCCGATTGCAGTCATACTAATTCTCGCCGATTGGTTGCTCATGAGCAATTCTCAGCGCTGATTGGTTGGTAATTACGTCATGTTGCATATATTTTCTAGATGGACTGTAAGTATGTTTGTTTAAACCTATCACGCTTTTTACGAAATACAAAGCACGCAAACGACGGAATTACAGTAAGAATGAGTAAGAAACAGTAAAAAGAACGATTGTATCAGGTTTGCTTCAAATCAACCACCCCATTTGTGGGTAAATCCCGCTTTCTTACAATCCGATCCGATGCTTCCTTCATTTCCGAGTTCTGGATTCCTTCGAAACAGGCGACAGGTTTACTAAAGAAACATACTATGCATAACAGCCTCCCCATTCGCACGGGGACATGAAGAAGCGGTACAAGACGTGAAAAGGAACATTACACGTTTTTTTTGCAAAAAGTGACCGGCACAAATAAAAACTCACTGTCGACATCCGCTTCATTGATCATTTCCTGCAACTCCGCCTCCGTCGGGTTCTGACCGAGCGATCGCATGACGGTGCCCAGCTCCTTGGTCGAGATCGTACCATCGCCGTCCTTGTCGAACAACGAGAAGGCGCCTTTCAATTCTGAAGCGTTGTTTATCTGTTTTTTTTCAGTTTTCTTTTTTTCTCAGGGTTTTTTTTCGCATCAAATCAAGGGAGTATACTCATTGAAAACGAAACCTGCTTAGCAACAAAACGTCACGTACATTAACTCTTTGTTGATCCGAAATCATCTCACGCAACTTTTCACGCAACTCGAGGCTAATTATGTAGTGTTATATAAGATATACTGAAATAAATAGCGGGCTGATCTGGACGTTTTTTATTTGGCTATGTAAGTATGTACGCTATCAATTAGCTCCACAGCTTGCTGGCATTGGAAAAGTTTGTGAGGGCAATAATGCGATAGTTCAACAAACGACTAAACTTTTTGTTGATTTGATTTTGCTTGTCATTGCTTACCGCCAATCTGCTCATCGTTCATCATTTTGATCCGGCGAACAAGACACGCGCAGCCAATTGCGGCCCAAAAATTGCGGCCTGCACAATTGCGGTCTTGGCCAAATGCGGCCCGACCAAGTGCGGCCCAGTGAATTTTCATCAGAGAAAAAAGTTTCCGTTACAAGTGGCTTTGAGCGCTTCTCTGGACTTGCAGTTATAATAAACATACAGATCGTATGCGAATTATTACGATGGTTTTCATTTTGGGTGTGTTCGTTTGAGAAAGTCATGTGGCAATGAAAAAAGATGGCAAGTTCTGTGCAGCGCGTATTGTTGTTGTGAACGATGGAGAAAATGATTGCAATACAATGTAGCTTTGCTTGACACTTTGTTTATTATGGAAGACCAGACCAGATAATACGAGACTGCATACGCTACAAGAAGACTTGCAAGCATCAGCTAAAGACAGTTGTTGAGAATTATTTTGATTGATTAAAACCGTGGTGTATTTTTGAGTTTCCGCACTTGAAATTTCACGTACACAAGGAAGCACATGGTTTCAAAATATTGGAGAAAAATTAAAAAGCCCTCAACAGATGAGAAACAGTGGAGCTGATGATTCACTGGAACGCAAACTGTTGAGCCGTAAGTGGCCGGGACCGAATTATCCAAACCGCAGTTAACCGTTTGATGTGTGTGCGTTGTAATGTATAGAACTTCTACTGCAGAGTACTGACCGATGGCTGCGGCTTACAGTTCAATCATTGAATATTTCCGCGAATCAATCCAGGCAGGACGCATAAAATTTTCGCTGATTTCGAGCTGCTTCTGCTGACGACTGTTCTGTCTCGTTTAACAAAAAAAAGGAAAGGAGTTCACAAAAGTTCTAGTCTGCTATAGTCTGTTAAAGAAACGCTCTTTGCTGGTATAACCCAGTGATGTTGCACAGTCCATAAACAAACACACAGGCACCCATACGTTGACACGCGCGAAGTTATAAATATGTCTGTGTGTTTGTTTGTGCCTGTGCGTTTTTGTGTTCATCCCAGATCGCATCGTACACACACACTCACACACACGTTGGTGTTTGTGCTGTATTTAGTGCATTTGATTCAATAAAGTTTAGTTCTGATCTCCAACAAATGCGCAGTTATGAATTTAGCAATGACACGGCCAAGCTTGAATTCTAGTCATGCAGAACCTGTCAGAAACACAGGTTTCAAAGAAAACATGTCACCAGCAAAAACCACAATAAACGCATGGAAATCTGTGTATTATATTCGAAAGCTTCAAATCGCCAACCAAGTTGCACGCATCCAAAAGGGCCAAACAAAACCATAAAAACAGTTTGTTATAAGTGCGGAGAGAAACGGAATAAAGCATCTTTATAACAAATGTAGCTGAAATATCAAACTTGAAAACTCTCGAATATAAAGAGACCCGTTATAAACAATTGCACCATAACTGGTTGCATGAATGACTGTAATTGTGCATGCCAGTCAAACTCAACTCTGCCCTCAAAGACCAAACCGGCGTTGTTCTGCATTTGCATTTCTGATTTTCAGCACTCTTGGTTTTCCAAAGATAAATATTCCAAAATCTTTCAGCGACGTTTGTCTTGTGCATTTTGTTGTTGTTCAATTCAGCCGCGTTTCGCTTTCCTTCCGAGATGTTAGCGAACGATGGAAGCCTATGACGAAATTCGCTTTCTTTTGAATGGTGCATTGTAAATTGCAATCTGGAAAGCAATGCAGTGTGCTTTTGAAAACACGCAAAAGATCACCGACCAGGCTTGGCGGTCTTCAGAAAAAAAAACGGAAATAAACGTTTTTTCGCTGCTTTTACTGGAGAGATTGCGTTTTTGGCGGACTTCATTTATGTATGACTATTATATGGTACAAACTGAGTGATTGAGATCAGAGATTTTTGAGAATCATGCTTGACAATTGCGGGTGATTGAATGTGCAGCACGCGCTGCAGTAATGAGAGAGAAATAAGTCAACAAAAGTGCAACAATTTCATCAGTACTTGTTCGTTTGCCAGAAAGAGCATCGCAAATGCGAATTGAGCTGATAGATCTGAATTATGAAGGCGGTGGGTATTGCGTTTAGCCAAAAATTGAAAGCTTACAGCAAATACTGATAAGGATTTACAATCCGATACATTTCGGACTGAAAACAAATTATGCTCGCAAATCTAAAAAAATATGAACCCGTATCAGTTACATAGTACCAAGTTCAAACATATTCTCTTGTATCTTGTTTACACACTGGTATGCACGAAAATGGTGCATCAAACAATAATACTCATAAAATGCATTTATTCAACAGAAACGAAGAGAAACCGAAACTTTGAAAGTCCAGTTCGCATATCTGCTTTTGTAAATCCGCGCGCACATTTCAGAAATTTCGGTTTTGTGGAGAACATGGATACACTAACTAACCACTACGTGCAAAATATCGTGAAAAACGTTGGAGGGTCTGTCTGTGTCTGTGTGTAAGCTAAAATGCTTTTTCAGAACACAATTGACATAAAAGGGGGTTTGATTACATTTTTCGGCCGAAGATTCAATTGGAGGAGCGCTATGCTATATGAACCGAAAATTTAGTGAGAACAGATGGAACCCAGATGAGATTCTGTGACTGGCGGCAAAAAAACTGTTTTTTTTTCAAGGATTTTTGCGGAATTTCGGAATGTCAGAGGGCAGAGAATTGTGTTGTTGATTACTGGGATATGTGAGACCACGGTGATGCTCTGGATTAGAGCACATTGATTGGTAGTTTCAGGATTTACCGAGGGACTCGAGACGTTTTTTCGATTCACTGAATGCCCGGCCGGTTGATTGAGCCGAACAATCATTTTTTTCGATTTACACATTCTAAAGTGCCGACAATGATAATCACATCAGATGGGGATATGGTGCCAGGGGATTTCAAAAAGTTTCAATTCAAAAGATGCGGAGTTTCAAAAAATAAGCAAAACACGGTGCCCGGATATGGAGATATGGTGATGGGGGGGGGGCATAACCGCTGCTGAACCAGAACAGCTGACTCAGCTATTATCTATCCAAAAAAAAAATTTCAGCCAGCTATCTAAAAAATTTTGGTTTCGTCAGTCAAATTTGAGACCAATCGAACCGCCTTGATGCCCTGAGTTCGAAAATCATATTTTTATTTTAATCCAAGCTTTCTTTATGCTTCAAAATTGGGAAAAATCTAATTTTCGACCCCTTTGTAGTAAAACTGCTCTAGCTTGCTTCTGCTTGAAGCTATTAACAAAAATCAAACACCAATCAATTCCCCTTGTATTTGCGCACATTTTTCGCTGTTATACTATAGGTTGAAAATGTTTTTTCATGTTTTGTATTTTAAAAAAACTGCAGAGGTTGGTGGTTTTTCACGTTTTTCGGTACTTTAGAAACGTTTGTGGGGTATAGTTTCTAGGTAATTCTGAAAGATCTGCGAAAAATGTATATACATGTAAAATTTCAGCTTCATAAAGCGTCGCCGGGACTCACACGATATAAAACAAAATGGCTTGTCGCATGCGTTTTTGGTCAATATGCCGCATGCAGGGTGTTTCCTCCCACCCCCCAAATTTTTTGGAGCCACCTCAGGTGCTGCAACCGTGACTAAAAATGGGTTTTCGGGTACGCTGAGTTCAAAAATCTTATTTAGAATTTTGCCCGACGTTTCTACTGTGCCCTAAACGCGTATGCCATAGGGATCAGGAAGGAAATTTCCTTAAAAATTAAATTTAAATAAAAAGCGCGTCACAAGACACCTGAAATCATGGTACAATTACAAATCGAGGTCGCTGAGTCTGCATATAATGTTTATTTTGTTATACGAATTACTCCGCACCCTAAAAACGGCCTCTATGGGGACGGAAAGGGAAAAAACTGGAAAAAATCGGAAACTAATCAAAAAATATATGAAAACTGTGCCGTAAATACAAATCGAGATTGCTGAGTCTGAATATGATGTTTATTTTGTTATACGGATTACTCCGCACCCTAAAAACGGCCTCTATGGGGACGGAAAGGGAAAAAATTTGAAGAAAATCGGAAACTAGTCAAAAGAATCCGGATAGCAAAATATACATCATATTCGGACTCAGCGACATCGATTCAGATTTTTTTGGCTAGTTTCCGGATTTTTTCAATTTTCTTTATTTTCATCCCTGTAAAAACTATTTTTAGGGTGCGGAGCAATCCGCATGGCAAAATGAACAGCATATTCGGACTGAGCGACCTTGATTTCTATTTATGGCACAGTTTTCAGATTTTTTCACTAGTTTCCGATTTTTTTCAGATTTCTCTTTTTTCGTCCCTATAGAGACCGTTTTTAGGGTGCGGGGTAATCCGTATGGCCAAATAAGCATTATATTCGGACTCAGCGACCTCAATTTGTATTTACGGCATAGTTTCCAGATTTTTTTGACTAGTTTCCGATTTTTTAATTTTTCCCCTTTTGTCCCCATAGAAGCTGCTTTTAGGGTGCGGAGTAATCCGTATAGCAATATAAACATCATATTCAGACTCAGCAACCTCGATTTGCATTTACGGCACAGTTTTCATATATTTCTTGACTAGTTTCCGATTTTTTCAAATTTTTCCCTTTCCGTCCCCATAGAGGCCGTTTTTAGGGTGCGGAGTAATCCGTATAACAAAATAAACATTATATTCAGACTCAGCAATCTCGATTTGTATTTACAGCACAGTTTTCATTTATTTTTTGATTAGTTTCCGATTTTTTCCAGTTTTTTTCCCTTTCCGTCCCCATAGAGGCCGTTTTTAGGGGGCGGAGTAATTCGTATAGCAAAATAAACATCATATTCAGACTCAGCAATCTCGATTTGTATTTACGGCACAGTTTTCATATATTTTTTGATTAGTTTCCGATTTTTTCCAGTTTTTCCCCTTTCCGTCCCCATAGAGGCCGTTTTTAGGGTGCGGAGTAATTCGTATAACAAAATAAACATTATGTGCAGACTCAGCGACCTCGATTTGTAATTGTACCATGATTTCAGGTGTCTTGTGACGCGCTTTTTATTTAAATTTAATTTTTAAGGAAATTTCCTTCCTGATCCCCATGGCATACGCGTTTAGGGCACAGTAGAAACGTCGGGCAAAATTCTAAATAAGATTTTTGAACTCAGCGTACCCGAAAACCCATTTTTAGTCACGGTTGCAGCACCTGAGGTGGCTCCAAAAAATTTGGGGGGTGGGAGGAAACACCCTGCATGCGGCATATTGACCAAAAACGCATGCGACAAGCCATTTTGTTTTGTATCGTGTGAGTCCCGGCGACGCTTTATGAAGCTGAAATTTTACATGTATATACATTTTTCGCAGATCTTTCAGAATTACCTAGAAACTATACCCCACAAACGTTTCTAAAGTACCGAAAAACGTGAAAAACCACCAACCTCTGCAGTTTTTTAAAAATACAAAGCATGAAAAAACATTTTCAACCTATAGTATAACAGCGAAAAATGTGCGCAAATACAAGGGGAATTGATTGGTGTTTGATTCTTGTTAATAGCTTCAAGCAGAGGCGAGCTAGAACAGTTTTACTACAAGGGGGTCGAAAATTAGGTTTTTCCCAATTTTGAAGCATAAAGAAAGCTTGGCTTAATATAAAAATATGATTTTCGAACTCAGGGCATCAAGGCGGTTCGATTGGTCTTAAATTTGACTGAATTTGAAAACTTTTTTGAAATTGTGCCTAAGGAGGGTCGGTATTGTGAAAAAGCCTATCTTAAGCATTATTTTGCTGTTTTTATTGCTTTGTACCGTTTTAGCTATCTATCTATCTATCTATCTAATTTCGAAATTTTGATCGCCCCCCCCCCCCCCCCAAAGTCACATGGCCCCCCGCGCCCCCCCCCCCCAAAATTTTCCAGCTATCTATCTATCTGGAAAATTTGCTCCATCTATCTATATCGCCCCCCCCCCAACCCCTCGGCTCTGGAACAACTATGGAAACACATGAGACAAAAGCGCTGATTTTTGTGTCACAACACTAATTCTGACGAATTGGTCTCATACTTTTTTGTAACCAATGAAAAATCCCTGACAAAATGACAAAATTGATTGTTCGACAGGAGAATAACAAAAAGGTTGTTTGACAGAACAGGCTCACGAGTCACCGTCAAAGGTGTGCTGTTTCTCAAACTCGACTATTGTTCCCTTCTTAGTGTTCCACTGTATCAATCGGTGTCTTATATTTTTTGTCACCAAACCACTTAAAAAACGGGAAAATCTACACCAACACTAAATGATCGTCACACAAACATTACAATAAAGAGGCACAAAAAACTTGACCAATCAACAAAGCGGAAAAAGTTTTCAAAAAAACATTCTTCTGACTTTGACCACAAGCGGAAAGCGCAACACTTCAGCAAATCATAATTTTACACAATTTATCTTATAAACGTTCGTTCTGCGCTTGCGTGCACGTTATTTGGAATGGCTCGCCTGATTTCGAAGGGACGGCACAAAGCAAGCACACATTCCGACCTGAAAATCAGGCGACTCATTGGTTGAGCCATTTCAAATAATGTGCACGAAGGTTTGACAAACGTCAAATGGTGAAATTATTTTTTTATCCAATGGTGAACAAAACGTCAATCCTCATCCGAATCAATCGCCGCTCGCCGCCGGTCAAACTGAAAGTTCGAGACAAATTTTCGGGTGTTTTGCCAAATTTACAGTTTATTATTTCTATAGCATATGCAAGTAGCTGATTGGTTGGTGATCACACGTGATGCACTGCTGTGCAGGGCAGGCGTTGCTGTGTAGGCGGACTGTTTGGCTTGCACAGAAAACATACATCACGTGGTCGCCAACCAATCAGCTAATATACTGTAAAATCAGCACATTGATTGACAGTATCTGAATTGATAAAAAACACAAAAATCAGGCGTCAGAGAACACCATGCTCTGCTAAAAAAACCAGGTTTGCGATCTCAACCTTTTTCACTGCGTGTAAATATATTCATACAGACTCGGGTGGTTTTTTGTCATTCGAATGTGTCAATGTCAATAAAACCGTAGAATAGTTAAAAAACGCGAAACAAAAAAAAACACCGACTTTCACAGTTGTGGACTTTGTTGGTTGTCGCTCAGCAACCTTGTCTAGCAATTCTCGAAACTGTTCATCAGACAATTTGCCGGATATTTGACCGAACCTGAAACGTCAGAAGGAGAAAAATTCGTTTCGGAAATTTCCAATAAAAAGGACAAACAATAACGATATGATAATCGAATCGAAACCAGACCATGATTTAAACTAGTATCGAAGAGAAGAAGTGCAAATGAAGGGATGTCGGAAACCACTTTACGCGTCACGAGCAACTAAGTATCGTGCAGGCAAAATAGCAAAACGTTTTAACTTGCAAAAAAACCGAAAATGGCAAAAATTTCATCGCACCTCGCCATGTTGATGATCATGTTCTCGAGTTGTTGTGCTTTTTCCGGCTTCGCTGCTGCGATCGTACTCAGACGGGCGCGTGCGTTCTGATCGAGAATCTGCGATGGAAAAAACTCAAAAATTGACGACTGTTCGTTCCTTTTCGTTTAAAAAAAAACTTTTCTGCAATCTGGAACTGAGACGACCATTTTCTAGCAATCAATCAATCAATCAATCAATCAGTCAGCAACCGAGCCATTTTGTCATTTGTCATGTGTTCGTGCATTTTGTCAACAATTATTTTAAACTTTTTCCAGATTTACTTTTATTGTTGTTGTTTGTGATTAACAGTTGCGAAACACGAAACAAGAGCCTGAGAAAAAACAACAACTCTGAAGTCTGTATCTGAATTCAGAGCAGTACCGAAGACGAGGGGGGGTGGGGGTAGAGATGTAAGGGTCAAAAAAAAAAAATTTTTTTTAATTTTTTTTTTAAAAAAAAAAGTAAAAAAAAAATGAGCATTTTTTTTTTATTTTTTTTATTAAATTTTTTTGAAATTTTTTCTTTAATGTGCCCTGAAAATGCCGTTTTTGGCATAATTTTTCGAAAGTTCAACAAAAATTTTCTTTGACTTTACCTTGTCACTTAGTCTTCAACGCTGCAGGTGGTATTCTGGATTGATTTATCGACTGTTTTCAGCCTTGGTGAGTGATGATCGACTCGCGCATTGAAGTACTTGAGCGTCGCAAAGGCTAGTTCAACAAATTCCGATGTCGCTAAGGTGAGATAGAAGCAGAGAACTCACATTTACGCATCGTTTTTCAGGATCTCGAAAGGTGGAAATTGCACTGTCTGCCACTGCAAGCGTAACTTCGTTGGTTGCTCGTTGCTGTTTCGCCTCGTGTCGTCAGCGTGATCACACCGGTTTGTTGTGGAACTTGTTTCCATGTTATTTGAGGTGAATTGAGAGGCAAAACACGAGACGTGATGTCGTCGGTGGGAAAATGGGGTCGCCGAAACCAAGTCTGAAATTTTCACCCTCCTCCCATATGAGTGGGGGTCATATGGTAAGTCGGTGGCTCCTCAGATGGTGATATTCGGACTCCCTGAAAAATTCTGAACAACTTTCATTTAAAAAAAAAAAAATTTAAAAAAAAATTTTTTTTTTTTAAAAAAAGAAAAAAAATAGAAATTTTTTTTTTTCTTGACATCTCTAGGTGGGGGGGTACACCCCCCAGAGCACCCGAGACCTCCGCGTGGGGGGGGGGGGGGGGGGGAAGTCACGCGACACCCACCCCCTAAAACCTGACACTGGACCATCCACACCCCCCCCCTCCAAATGCGCCAGCCACCCCCCCCCCCCCCCCCCGCGTCTTCTGTACTGGCTAGACACCCCACCCACCCCCCCCCCCCCTACATGGACCTAAGTAACAGTGACACCCCCAAAAATTTTCTCGGACCACCCAAAAATCATGAATTTTTGCTCAAAATCCATGATTTTTTGTCTTTAAAGTCCATAATATAAGCTAAATATATGTTACTTGACATTCTTCATTGTAATTTCAAAGATTTTGCAGCAAAATTTAGCGTTTTTCCTTCAAAATTTAAGCGAAAAAATCTCATGGGTGGGGTGGGGGGTGTGCACTGTGCACCCCCCCAGAAATTTTCTACAATAGTGCACCCCCCCATGGCCCACGCCTGGGGGGGTGTCACTGTACCATGACTAGGGTTAGGGGAAAAAAAAAAAATCCGGATTTTTTTTTTTAAATTAAAAAAAAATTTTTTTTTTAAAAAAAAAAATTTTTTTTTACAAGTTAGGTTCGTTCGAAGCGTCTCGTCGAGCTGAGTTCATCTAGACTATTTTCAGAACGATCCGGGAAACTATAAGAGCGAAAATCGTGTTTTATTGAAATTATGTCCATTTCATAGAGGGAAAGTTGCATTTTCAACAGTAAAACAGGGCAATTTTTCACGTGTACTTGAATATTGAACCGTTCTTAGTGGTTCCTCTTTAGAAAATTACCAAAATTTGACTGTGTTCAAAAATTCCTGTTTGCTGTAGCTAAGTCGGCAACCCCTGTCGACCCGGTCGCCCCCCCCCCCAAGACACTTACTTTCAGGTTCAACCAGCTATGCTATCTGCCACATGGCGAGAGCCCACTCTTCAAATCATCGTATCGAAAACACGTACCATGATTTCGCGATAACGTTGCGGGCAACTGACAGACGCAAGTTTAACACGTTAGTTTAGCTCAGCACGCAAGTTTTAGCATGTGGCCATGTTATCGGATATCTGAAAAACGGTCGTGTGATGTGGTATTGACCAACACCTCCGCTCCAATTGTTTAACAATATATCGCACAACTCCATTGTAGACCTACAACATACGCCAATCAACAAGATATCATGTTCATCTCATGGCCTACCGACTGAAAAACATGTTCTAAGTTGCAAGAAAACGATTTCTGAAACGATATTTCAATTCAGTTAAGTCATTTCAACGCTAAAAATTGACTCTAGAAGTCATCCAAATCGAAAAACATGGAGTACGTCGGTCAAAATGACCAAATAATGACATGTACCTAAGCACACAAAGAAGTTGGGAAGAAAATTTGGTTTGAACTTTCAAAAAATTATGCCATAAATCGAATTTTCAGAGCAAAGTAGAAGAAAAAATTTTCAAATTTTTTTTTTTAAGTTTGAAAAAAAAAATCCAAATTTTTTTTTTTAAAAAAAAAACGAAAAAAAAAATAAAAAAAAAATTTTTTTTTTCAAAGCCCCTAACCCTAACCATGACTGACACCCCCCCACTGAAAAATTTTCGGCACCCCCCCTCGAAAATTTGCTTTCGCCTTCGGTACTGTTCAGAGTCTGGAACTCGAACCTGCGACAGAATTGCCTCTTTGCGTTCTTCCTGCTGCGCGGCGTGCTGCTTTTTCTGCTGTTCCTGTTGTTCTCTTGACTGGTGGTGGCCGGATTCGTCGCCGCCCTGTTGCAACAAAAAAGTCAGTTATTCAGACAGAAAAGCCAATGCAAGAATTTCAATTTAATCTCTTTTTTTTCAATTTCAATACCAAAATTAAAATTGAACTTAATTTGAAATGTTGACAACAAGAAAGATTGGAAAAACGAATTAGCGGAGCGGAGCGATCGAAGAATACAAAATCAAGTGATCAAGCGACGATGACGGAACGGACAAACTCACCAAACCCTGAAGTTCAGCCAATCGTTGCGCTTTTATTGCTTCCAATTCTGGGTCCATATTTCTGTTTACAACTCTGTGTTTTTTGTTTGATTCGTTGATTTTTTAACTTTGAAAAAAAAATTTTACTCGGGATTTTTAAAATAAAATTTTTAATTGATTAAAAAAAACGATTTTTTTGGCCATCAAAATTGTACTTTCATCAGATTTTTCCTCGCAACGCTTCATTATGACACGCACCTGCGGCCTGCCTGCCCCCCGCATCCACAGTATCCACGGTACACCCCCCGCCCCAGAGCACCAGACACCGTGGGGTGGGGGGGTGGGGGGCACCGTGCCACCCCCCCCCCACAAAACCGGGCACCCCCCTATCGGACCCCCCCTCGAAAATTTGGCCGACACTCCCCCACACCCATAGTTGTTCCAGAGCCGAGGGGTTGGGGGTAGGGTTAGGAAAAAAAAAAAAATCCGGATTTTTTTTTTTAAATTAAAAAAAAAATTTTTAAAAAAAAAAAAATTTTTTTTACAAGTTAGGTTCGTTCGAAGCGTCTCGTCGAGCTGAGTTCATCTAGACTATTTTCAGAACGATCCGAGAAACTATAAGAGCGAAAATCGTGTTTTATTGAAATTATGTCCATTTCATAGAGGGAAAGTTGCATTTTCAACAGTAAAACAGGGCAATTTTTCACGTGTACTTGAATATTGAACCGTTCTTAGTGGTTCCTCTTTAGAAAATTACCAAAATTTGACTGTGTTCAAAAATTCCTGTTTGCTGTAGCTAAGTCGGCAACCCCTGTCGACCCGGTCGCCCCCCCCCAAGACACTTACTTTCAGGTTCAACCAGCTATGCTATCTGCCACATGGCGAGAGCCCACTCTTCAAATCATCGTATCGAAAACACGTACCATGATTTCGCGATCACGTTGCGGGCAACTGACAGACGCAAGTTTAACACGTTAGTTTAGCTCAGCACGCAAGTTTTAACATGTGGCCATGTTATCGGGTATCTGAAAAACGGTCGTGTGATGTGGTATTAACCAACATCTCCGCTCAAATTGTTTAACAATATATCGCACAACTCCATAACCTCTAACATACGCCAGTCAACAAGATATCATGTTCATCTCATGGCCTACCGACTGAAAAACATGTTCTAAGTTGCAAGAAAACGATTTCTGAAACGATATTTCAATTCAGTTAAGTCATTTCAACGCTAAAAATTGACTCTAGAAGTCATCCAAATCGAAAAACATGGAGTACGTCGGTCAAAATGACCAAATAATGACATTTACCTAAGCACACAAAGAAGTTGGGAAGAAAATTTGGTTTGAACTTTCAAAAAATTATGCCATAAATCGAATTTTCAGAGCAAAGTAGAAGAAAAAATTTAAGTTTGAAAAAAAAAATCCAAATTTAAAAAAAAAAAAAAAAACGAAAAAAAAAATAAAAAAAATTTTTTTTTTTCAAAGCCCCTAACCCTAGTTGGGGGGGCCGATATAGATAGCTGGAGCAAATTTTCTAGATAGATAGATAGCTGGAAAATTTTGGGGGGGGCCGCAGGGGGGCCATGTGACTTTGGGGGGGGCCGGTCAAAATTTTGAAATTTGATAGATAGATAGCTAAAACGCTAAAAAGCTATAAAAACAGCAAAATAATGCTAAAAATACACTAAAAATCAAGTATAAACGCGTATTTTACCTAAAATTAGCGAAATTTTCAAGAATTACGAGCAAAAATGGTCAATTTTGGTCAAATATTGACTCATTTTATGTCTTCGAAGACAAAAATTTTCAGATAGATAGCTGGCTGAGAAAATTTTTCAGATAGATAATAGCTGAGCCGAAAAAACCTGTTTGATAGAGATAGATTCGAAAATTTTTTGGGGGGGGCCGGCCCCCCCCCCAGGCCCCCCCCTAGAACAACTATGCCCACACCCCCCATGAAATTTTGTCTGGCGGAGACCCCCCCCCCAAAAATTTTCCGTACACCCTAAATTTTTTTTCGAAAATCATGATTTTTTGTCTATAAAGTCCATAATATAAGCTGAATGTATGATAACTTGACCATCTTCATTGTAATTTCAACGATTTTGCAGCAAAATTTAGCGTTTTTCCATCAAAATTTAAGCGAAAAATTATCATGGGTGGGGGTGGGGGGGTGGACCCCCCACCCACACAGAACATTTTGTAAATATGCACCCCCCCTCGTGGGGGGGGGGGTCCCACTTTACCATATGTTGGACCCCCCCTCACTTTTTGGTCGGCACCCCCCCACGGCACCATACCCCCCCTTCGAAAATTGTTTTGGGCCCACGGTACTTTCCGCAATGCTTATTGCTCATGATCCATTTTTTTCCTCCGGCATTTTGGATTTAAAAAAAAGTTGAATTAAAAAAGAATTTAAAAAACCTAAAGCTTCATTACTAAAGCGCACGCGCACGCGGCATCGGCATGCTCATGCTCATGAAACAATGCTTAAAAAACAAAAAAAATCGGGATTTTCATTTTTTTCGAACCCTAATCAGGATTTTTTGCTGGGGGGTTGTGGACCCCCCCCCACCCCCCGCACTTTCGCTACTGGACCCCCTAGAGAGGTACCGTACGTCGACCAAAACAGTTTTTTGGTTGGTTCATCACTAAAACACAGCCGTAATTCGTCACTGATAGCGCCTTCATGCCACCGATATACCGGTATACAAGATAATGCGGCTCATATTCGTTTTGTGTTTTCTACGTTGTATCTTTCCTTCTGTTGCCTTCAAAGGTCACACCATTTCTTTTCAAGAGCGTTCTGATTATTACCACCTGCTGAGAATCCCTGAGCTGACCATGATTTCCAGAAAAAATGAGCGTGTATTTATTTATCAATCTACACAGCAGAATACACACACAGACTCACACACACGAGAACACACGTGCTCAGCTACTCACACAGTCACATTACACTAGTATTTTGCCAAAACACTATTGCGTGTGCGCGCTGCGCGTTTCTGATATTTGCACATTGATTATTTGGTGGGTGAATCGTCTGGCAGCAGCAACAACAACTCGTCAACACACACACATGAACACGGTTTGGATTTGAATGAACAGCAGAACTTTGAACGCAGCCTTCATGTGTTGTCACGAAGCAGTGTCGTTATTCCTGTTTCATTGAATTCATTTTTTTGCATTCTCCTCTTTCGTTATTGCATTTCGTTTTCGTGGTGCCGCAAATTGAGAAGTAGGTAGTTTTGAAACGAGTTTTCGGAGTTTAGCTGCTCGTGATCCAGTTTTGTTCCCATGCAACAACAGAAAACTGTGGTCTGTTCACGTTTTTTTTTAGTTTTGCTTTCAATTTCAAGTGAACAAGTTGATTTTGTTGTGTAAAAAATTCTTTCCGAAATAGAATGGAACCAAGAAACTAAAAAAAACTGCCGGTCCTCAGCTGTAATCAGGTGCTCGCACGTTACACGACCATATGGCGCTAGATGCAAATGATTTCATAAAGGTATGGGTATTTAAGGTGTTTAATTTGTGTTCAGTCCGCTTGGCTGGGTGTCCGGCGTGGTGTCCCGGAGATAAAAGTGGCAACACCACAGTCGGGCGTCTCGGGTCATTTTCATTTCCGCGACATGGACATCGCACGGGGTCGGGACATCCATAGGCGGACGCAGGACGCCAGACACTTATTGTGGATTTATTCAAACGTGTCCGGACTAAAATGACGTCATTTGCTTTAAAAACGCCCGTTTGTCAAAGTACAGGCACTAAAATGTCAGTTTGATGTGACTGATTCGACATTCACCATTTGTTTGCCGGAAGAAACCGGCTAAACGGAAACTCTGGTTTGCTGTGAACGGCAAGCGCAAGTTTGGCGGCACGGTGACGTCATTTCAGTGGGACACGTTTAAAAAAATAGGCCATACCTGTTCGGTTCGGACATCTTGTTTGACGTGAGAATAACAAATGTTTTGAACGTTTTTTATTGCTCTAGCCAGACGCGCGCACTCGCGACGGTTATCATTTGGTGCGCGAGTACAAGCGATCTGGCCGCGTTTTTCGCTCGCACCCACGCTTGTCACCGTTGACGCCGGTTTTCGACGATCGAGTCCGCTTCGTTTGCATCTCGGACACGCACGACCAGTTGGATCAGGTGAAAATTGGAATTTCTTTCAAAAAATGGAACGATTTTGTCTTTGCAAAGTACACTCGCAAGTGCTGGTCTGAAGTACCGTATTTGATAATATTGCCGTGTTTACAATGCACTAGTTGACTGACAGCCAGTCACAAAGGCAACACAACCACCACATGTGTAATACCGAATGTGTGCCCAGTACGTTTGTCCATAATTGTGCAACATTACTGTGTTCTATAATAGAATACAAGACAATGCCGTCAGACTAGCCAGGCACACAACAAAAGTTGTTACGATGGTGCCCAAGTTGGTTCCCATTGGTGCTCATGCATTACTGGTGCCATTCGTGGTGCCTGTTTTGGTGCCCGTGTCTTGATGAGCCTATAAACCTAGCAAAACGTTTGGCAGCGTTATTGGATACATTTGCTTACCGCTGACACATCCTGCAGTCATTTTCAATTAAAAATTGTCACCAATATGGACGCCAATGTGGGTATCAAGAATGGCACCATAAAGGGCACCGAGAAAACCAATTTACTGGTCGGTTAAGCGCAAAAGACCATTTAGTAAAATTTTCACCTTTGAAACGGGTACCAAGACAGGCACCAAGATGGGCACCATGAAGGGCTCCAGTAAGGTACGGGGCACACAGATTGGGACCATCAAGGCAACTTTTTTTGCATGGGGCCTTAAAACAAACTTGTATGCATTTTAGATTCTCGACCGAATCCCGCCCGGCGACGTTCTGATACACGCCGGCGACTTCACCGACGACGGATCGATTCAGAGCGTCATTAAATTCAATCGTGAACTTGGCCGACTGCCGCACAAACACAAAATTGTGATCGCAGGTGATAGACGATTATTTAGCGTTACCTAAAGCCTGACGCTACAAACAAAAAACACATTATACCGAATTCGGAAATGATCGAACTCTCTTTTAGGCAACCACGAGCTTGGCTTCGAGCGAATGGACGAAAAAGACAGAAGGGAACTACAGATGGTCATGATTCGATCGAAGAGTCAATTGTTGTCGAGGTGTAAATATTTACAAGACAGCAGTGTTACGGTGCGTGTGATTTGTCAAAGATGTGGAAAGCTTGGAACGTGTGTTTCTCAAAAATAAGATGAAAGCAGATAGATTCGAGCCCGTCCCAAACTTGTTTTCTTGTTTTTTTTGGTTCAGTACTGGGCCGTTTTTCAACTACTTTACGACTGAAAATTTATGTTGGGAGTTGGGACACTCAGGTTTTGTCGCACCTTAAAAGTCTTCAACTGTTCTTTTTAAGCATTGAAAAACTAACTAAAAAAGCTTATAAACGAAATAAATGCTTATAAGCGGCGTCTAATTTTTCCACAAGGTAAAACATGGGCTTTTTCTATATTTTCCCGCCCGCGAAAACTCCGCCCACTCGCACGTGTCTATCCCTATTGGCGAAATTTCACTGTATTTGTCCTATTTTACAGCTTTACGGGTACAAAATCTACGGCAGTCCATGGCACCCGATGCCCTATTACGATTTCCACGCCGATCGGGGACAGCCGCTGTTGGACAAATGGAACGAAATCCCCGCCGACACGGACGTCCTCGTGACGCACACGCCCCCGCTCGGTCACGGCGATCAGACAAACTGGAATGTGGCCAACGGAATGTTGACAGGTTTGGCCGGAGAGACACTGGTAGGAAATCGTTTTTGGATGTTCTGACCTATGTAAATGTATACGGACAAGTGAGGTGATTGAAGTTGCGACTCATGGTTTAATTGGAAACCAGTGAAAGATGGTCAAAACAATATTGACAAAAACTGACACGCGAGTATGCGCACTGTACTGCGGGCGCGCGTGTCGAGTACCGTAAAGTCTTGCATATATAAGGTCTCCTTATATAAATTTGAAAATCAAAAATTTCTGAAAAAAAGTGGAATTTTGTGTGACAGCCTTATAAGTGGGAGGAGGTCTTATAAAGCGAAGATAAGGAAGTCGGGTCTTATAAACGGGGTGAAATTTCGAACAAATCAAAATTTTGAATTTTTTGGTTTCCCGCCGTGTGACACTCCGCCCACTTTTGGGTGGGGGTCTTATAAGTGGGAGGAACCTTATATGCAAGACTTTACGGTAATCACAAATTTTTAAACTTATTATGACAATGAAATATATTTGCATCATTTCGTTTCTTAAATCCACATTTGTCGATTTTTTTTTGAAACTTATTTTATTCAGTTCGATTACAGGGTGCGCGGAGTTGCTGAACACAATCGAGTACAGGGTGAGGCCGAAGTATCAAGTTTTCGGTCACATTCACGTCGGCTACGGAGTGACAACGAATGATCGAACCGTGTTCATAAACGCATCAATTTGCAACCGCAACAACGTACCGGTACACCGACCGATCATATTTGATCTGCCACTTGTGGAAAGGCTTTAAGAAATGAACGATTTTTCTGTGGAAATATTGCTTCTTGAAAATAAATGCTGCGATTCTTGACACTTTCTCATGTTTTACCGTTTTCTGTTAGAACAAAATTGTGATAGACAATAAAAGATTTATGTTTGAAGTGCGTAAACTCGAGTTTTTTGGGTAGTACAACAGTTACTAAAAGTGAAAAATCTTGTGAACAAAATGTTGACTTACTCGAATCCGTGCACTGGCTAGCAAATACAAAATGTTGTAAAACACCGAAATATTTGAAGTTTCGCTGTTTACGGTGTCGTCAGATTGAGCGCATACCGTGAACGCAACAACAGCCGCCGCAGGCTCGTTTTGTTAATGAAACGAAAAACTACGTGTCATCACCGTAACTGAGCACTTTCTTAGAAACTGGGATTTCTAAAAAGGTTGTCGTTCGTGTGCCGGTAAAACCTATAAAACCAAAACAAATGCAGGGGCAACATGCTGTAGTGCCAGATCAAGCCGCTATTGTACACAAAAAACGTTCTATTTTTCAAAAGTTGCAGTTAGTTTTACTTTACTCAACTGATTGATTGATTGATTGATTGTCATTTTCATTTGTTAAGATTTTCAAGACAAAAAACAACAACAATTCGTGGGTGTCACAACGGCAAGAGCACAGAGGTGGTGATTGCCTTGCAGCATAAAACTCAAAACAAGCGAACAGAAGCACAACAAAACATTGAACCTGTCAAGTGAATCGTCACTATCGTGCTCAAAAAAGTTTAAAAAATTACTACAAGTTTGCATTGGGTCAAAACGAGGCTTCTTTTAGTCGTTTGGTTTTTGGTTAGTTGGGAAAAAGATACGGTAGGTGCAGTGTTGCGGCCCGCCCGCTCGCCTCGCCTACAACAAAAATAAAACCTGGACTGGAATTTTGGGGAAGCGCTTGCGGTTCGTTTTCTAATGACTCTTTTTTTCAACTTTCAGCATTTATCATGC
>JASANC010003215.1:0-10400 GCA_030248135.1 Theristus sp. LFF4_11
ATAACTGTGGGTGGCGAAGTTATAACGACATTACGCTCCCGTACGGGGAGGCCATAACGACATACGTGACTCCCCCGTACGGAGATTTATGATACGTCGAGATTAGGGTTGTTAAACAAAAATGAATTTTTTTTTTTAAAAAAGTGATTAAAAAAAACAAAAATGTCGATTTTTTTTTAAATTCGAAAAATTTTCCTCTAACATGCTCTGAAAACCTCAATTTTGGCACAATTTTTCGAAAGTTCAACAAAAATTTTCTTTGATTATACCTCGTAAAACCTGTAGCAGTCGATTTTGTGTCGTTTTACCGACTGATTTTAGGCTTCGACAACATCTGCGATGAAGTTTTTGAGCGTCCCAAAGCTTAGCCTACCATTTCCGATGCAGATAAGGTGACGATTCGCCTCGCAGAGCGTCCGATTGTGCTCGCTGCTCCGTTTGCAAGCGCTACGTTGTCTGGTTGCTGCTTCGTGTCGTGTCGTCGCGACACCATCAGAAGAATTGATCGAATTTCAAGGCGGTATGTTTGTCTTCACTTTAGCATTAGCTTAGCTGGGGACAATTAGTGACGTTTTAGAGGTCAAAACACAAGAAGAGGCATGGTGACGGTTTGGAAAAGGGGTAATTGAGGTCACCAAAACAAAATCTGCAAAGTTCCGCCATACGGGAGTCATTCGGGAGGCGCTTGCATCATATGTGGTTCTTCGGACTCCCTGATTGATTTAGCACAACTTTGATTTTTGAAATTTTTTTTTAAAAAAAAATTAAAAAAAAAACAAAAATGACGATTTTTGTTTTTTTTAACAACCCTAGTCGAGATTGTGACGTGACACCGGTGGTTTTTTAAATCACCCAAACAGTATTGTCTCGTCACAGACATAAATTTCAATGGGTCAATTTTTGTTCATTGGCACCAATTGCGCTTTCACATCGCAATTCGTTGTTATTTTAACTGCAGCAGAGGCTCGCGCATAGTTTCTGAAGCACATTCTGGCCTAGCCGTGGCTGTAGGTAGATGTTCTGCAGCGAAGTAGCAGTCATTTTTTTAATATTTGAAAGCACGCCCCCATTGATTGTCAATTTCGTGCATTGTCAATACTGTTGGCTGGCAGTCAAAGGCTTGGAAATTAAAAATATCAGCTTTTTTTAATCTACAGTTAGAGACCGAAAAACGGTCAGGTGTAATGATACAGCTTTAGTGAGAGAGCTTTTGAAGAACACGCCCGGCCCAGTTTTGCTTAATCTTTTTAATTTTGCACATTCAAAAGAAAGAAACATGAACGTTTTCAATGTGTTCTTTGTCTGGCTGTGTGTTTGTTTTGCGATTTGCGCGCACGTGATTTTCTATTTTGCAGATTTATTTCTCACTTGTGGTTCAACGTTTGTTTCCAGGATGCATTCAGTCAACTCGGTGTTCCGCTTTCGTTGGATCTGCCGCAAATCGCCGTTGTTGGCGGCCAATCAGCTGGAAAATCGTCAGTGTTGGAGAACTTTGTTGGCAGGTTTGTCGTGCTCACGTTTTTTTGTTTTCCAGTTCAATAAAATGTTCATTAATTTTTTTCTAACGTTCGTTTTTATCACTTTAGTGCTTGTGTGTGGTTGTCAGTAGTTTCGCTTCGTCAAAAAAAAACATCAGCTGAGATTGGGTAATGAAGAATCATTGTTTGGGTGATTAGCTCCAGAATGAAATTGAAAGCTTTTCCCAGTGAGCAGTGTCAATTTTAGCACTTTTCAATTGTTCAGGTTCCTCCTTCCTTGTATCTTTTCTGTAACATCCATCATGAAAGGCCGTCGTGTAAACGGTATTCAATATAAAAATGCACATCTCAACCCACAACAATACGCTCAGATTGCGATTTTTGGTTAATGTTGGTTTCTATGCACTGGATGAACTAGCAATGACTCAATCACGTGCGATTCACATACCCCCAAAAAACCGAAACTAAGCATACGTAATATTTTTATGAACGCAACACATTGGAAATAAATAAATAAATAGTATGGTTCAGACCACAGTAAAATAGTGCACAATGTGACTGAATGGCGGAAAAATTGTTTGTTTGTGTTGCTGAATTTGTTGTGAGTTTAGTAACATTTTTTTGTCGGGGATGTTTTACATGTACACGCGTTTTTTTTGTGCGTGCGGCTGAAGTACAACTTGAATTTCTTACCGCAGATTTTAAAATTGTTCAGTTGAAGTTTACGTGACGCGTTTCTTTCGTTCACATTTTTATGTGGTGGATTAAAAATTGTCGTTGTTTGAAATTCACAAAATACATTTTGTGGGGTGTTGTGTGGTCTTTGCATTGGCGTTGAATGAAAAATTAGTTCGAAACGGAACTTTGAATCAATAAAAATTTTAAAAGAGCATTCGGATGGGTAATCAATCAGGGGGGAGTAATCAATCAATCAATTTCATGTTTTCAATTCAAGTTCCGAATTAGCGACAAATGAAACATGTTGTTTCAACTTTTTCGTTTTGTTTTTTTCTCGTCTGGCTCTTTCATATGAGCACTCGCCAGTTCCACCCCAGTTCAATAAGTTTAAATATAGGCAAATTACCACCATTTGCTGCGAGTGCGTCCAATCAGAGCGTCAGATTCAAATGCAGCCAATCGCTAGGTGACGTGCAGAAAACAACTGTTATTACCTCTTCACTTGTGCTTCTAAACAACTGGTTCTGCTCAAAACTGCACCGAAAATGGTCAGATTGAAACCAGCCTTGTGTGCTCTTTGGCTGTATCGCGGTTTCAAATGACCAATCAGCCGCGCGCGCAGTCTTAAAATTCAGCCAATCATCAGGCTGCTTTCAAGAATTGTCCCGCTATACTGGTATTTCGTCTCAAAACAAGCGTGCTCTGGCCAAAAGTTTCACCTCAGCATTGGAGTAATTCGCATTTAGCAGAGAACGACGAACAAAACCGAAGGGGCCTCCGCATTTTTGCGTGCGCATTCAGGGTCGTAACACTGCACCATCTCACTCGATGCGGCTTTTTGGATCGAATATACTGGCGCTTAGTCAGTATGGTGTGTACGAGCGCAAATAGACGCTGAACGTGAAGCAGCACAGCTGAGTTCCAGCAGCACTGCCATCGGGAGTGGCACGGCACTGTTTTGTGCTGTGTTGTTGTGCGTTGTGTGGAGGTTAGCGCATGTGTTGGTGCGTGCATGCGGTCTGTGTATCTAGTTTAGCTAGCTAGCTGTAGCTTGAGTTTTTTTTTTGCAAGGGCAAAAACGCAGGAATACACCGGTTGTTGTGTGTTTCGAGGTGTTTTTTCCTGGTTTTTGATCGCGTCTGCAACCACAGTTTACGCCGGCTCTTCTACTACAGCCGTTTTGTTTTCGGCGGTGAAACTGGAAAATCAATTGAACGGCTGATTTCAGACAAGAAGAAGCAAGAGCATTGCAGTGAATGCAGCCATGATGTTTGCATGACATTGGAAATGAAGCCGTTTAGCTTTAAACAGGAAAAACGTCTTTTCTGAATTTTTGCTGTTGTAGCATAAAGACAGATTGCAGCCAGTGACCAATAAGCATTTGCAGGTTCGAAATGCAGCTTATGTCACACCAAGTTCGAAAATGTTCAACCGAACGAACAAAACCAAGAAATTTAGTGCAATTTGGTTGCGTCAAAAGCAGCCAATCAGCGAGTTGCACATAAATGTGGACTCCGCTTCCGTTGGTCGTTTTCATGCGACAACCGCGCAACCAGCTCTCTTTGCTGGTGGTGTGTTCTGGAAAGCGATTTGAGTGTGCGTTTGTGGGCTTGCTTTGCATCAGTTCTTTCACACACAACAACAGTCGTTCTTGAGTTCCCTTCCTCTCCTTGCAGCTCGGTGGAGCCGAATATATACAGCGGGACAAATACACCGAACCAACGCAGCAAAGAAACTCGAGTTTTATTCGTGCGCGCATGCATTTTTCTCTCGTTTCGAGCGAATTTTTCCACCGCTACTACTGCTGCTGTAGCTGACAGCGAAACTACAGCGCGTTTTTCGGCGCATGGAGGGGGGGAGGGGAGGGCGCTGGCTGACTGGCTGGGTTTCCAGTTCGCGTTTAGCTAGCAGCTCAAGAAACTCAAGTACACGGGTACGCTTGTCGATCGCATGATGTGGCCTTTTGCAGTGAATAGACGCTGTTTATATACGACATACTTAACTTGGCTGGCACGAATGAATGTATTTCTTTCCAGTTCTCTCTGGTCCCAACATTAACACAGCAACGGGACTGACACTGAATCGTCATAAATAGTTGTTTTGTTTTGTTGTTGTTGTGCGGGTTCTTTTCGTTGGACTGGGTTTTTTCTTTCTTGTGAACTCGATTTGTGCGTTCAAGTTGCGGTTTGTGGTTTTGGACTTTGATGCGTGTTGTTTGTCAGATGACAAAAACAAAACTTTGAACGAGTTTGGGAGACGATCAGTTTTAAAAACAACACGTTGTTTTCCTTGTTTATTATATGTGCTTGTTTTTCATTCAAAAGTTGAAACATGTGCACGTATTGGATTACATTACTACAGGGTTTCAGTCGAGCAGCTGTATTTTTGCGTTCATTGATTGACATTCCGGCTGTTACTGAACTTGCTGATCTGTGCGCTAGCATTTGCGCACTTGACGGTCCGCAAACACAGAACAGGTGTTTTTACCGATAATCAAAATGATCAAATTGAGAATGATATCGAAAACAATGAATTATTTGAAAAACAAGAAAAGCACTGTTGCAAAACAGCAAAAATCACAATTCTTAAATCGGTCCTGAATTCATGTCTGAGCATGGTGTCATGCTATCTGAAATGTATGAAGCGGTGGCGAAACACTGAAATGCAAAACATGTTACGTAACAGTTGCCATTCAGACGAGCGTATTTTTCCCGTCACTTCGCTTCACTGTGTGTGTGTGTGTGCTTTTGTGAGCCTATGAGCATAACATGAATGCAGCAGCAAGCATGAAATGCACTGAAACACGCATGCTTAACCGCATTTCAGCTGAATGTACTGAAACTGGTTGGGTGGGACTGGCTAACTTCTATACATGTGAACTAAAATGTGCCTCGAGTGCGTCGAAAATCGCGGAAAGGGGGAGTTTTATCCCTTGTTTTTACGAGCCATTGAAAATTGGTAAAACACATTTGTGGGAAGCGATCAATTGTTGCACACACGGTGTGAAATATAAATGATTCCCGAGATATAATATCGACTTTACAGGGATTAACGAAAATCTGCAAGCATTGTGAAAAAATACCTGATATGAATTTTATTTTCAGGGATTTTTTACCGCGTGGTTCTGGAATCGTGACACGTCGACCGTTGATACTGCAGTTGATCAACGATGATTTTTCAGGTTTGCTTCAGTGTTTTCACAGTTTCCATTTGCTTTGAACGGTTTGTATTTGTACAAGTTTTGGAAACAGATTTTTCAACAAAAATGGCTGAAATTTTGATCAGTAAACAAACTGTAACATATAACACAACGTCCCTTTTTTGGTTTTGTCTCTGAAGGTGGTCTGTGACAAAAAGCATTTTTGTCAGTTCAACATAGTTGTTTCTCTACTCTACACTTTTTTCTGCGTAAGAGCAAAAAAAACGCGACCTTCAGAATAAGTAAACTATCTTCAACAAATTTGTAGAATCAATTCTGTTTCAAATTTACAGAATACGGCGAATTCTTGCATCTGAAGGGACAGAAGTTCACGGATTTCGATCAGATTCGTGCAGAGATCGAAAATGAGACTGACCGCGTTACGGGACAGAACAAGGGCATCTCACCCATTCCAATCAACCTACGAGTGCACAGTCCGAATGGTACAAATGGTTTTGTTGTGGTTTTCAACATGATCCGGGGGAAAAATTATCACAAATGACTGTTGTCATTTCTGTATGTCTGTCATTGTTTGCGTCTCTGAAGTGACTCTTCGAAAATGGTTTCGCTTGTCTATTTCTCAAATGCATAGTTGTTTTCGGCCGTGTCCTCCACCTATTTCGGAAAATCGAAGGTACCGAACTCCGGTGGAAATTATATGCCACGATAGTAGTGCGAAAAACTAGTCGCCACGTTCGCAGCATTACTGTTCTAGCGTGGACCGGTGGATCAGCTCCGAGTTACTGAAAATCGGAAAACAAAATTATAATAATCGCATGCTAGTTGGTAAAAACGTGTGGGGCGGGGCTACGGGGGCATTGCCACTGTGCGCCACGAATGAGCTGAGAGATGAGCTTTCCTTGGGAATATTCTTTAGCATCTTGCACATAATGAAAAGTTGTCACCAGGCAAACACAAAGAGGAGATAACCTTAAAACGCGACAAATCAAAACAAAACGTACGCACAATGCTTGTTATCCCCATTCTGTGCTCAGTGCTGAACCTGACGCTGATCGACCTGCCCGGTCTGACGAAGGTGCCCGTGGGCGACCAGCCGGCCGACATCGAGCAGCAGATCCGCGACATGCTCATGACGTTCATCTCGAAGGAGTCCTGTCTGATACTGGCGGTGACGCCCGCCAACAGTGATCTCGCCACTTCGGACGCGCTGAAGCTCGCCAGAGAGGTCGACACGGCCGGTCGGTGCTGTTTTAGGGCTCGTTCATGCCTGACGTATGCAGACGTACGTCAGCCATGAACGGTGGTGTGCTAAAACACGGCACCTGACGTCACGTGCCGTATGCAGATGCGTCAGGCCCGTTTAGACGATTGGTTTAGCAACAAAATAAAAGGTTTTGAAAAACAAACTGTCGCAGGTCTCCGTACGATCGGCGTGCTCACTAAACTTGACCTGATGGACGACGGCACGGACGCGCGCGACATTCTGGAGAATCGCGTTTTTCCACTCCGACGCGGTTGGTTGTTTCTTTTTTTTTGTCGTCAGTGACCAACCGATGCAAATCGATCATGTTGAATAGTGACTCTGATGAAACAGAGGCTGCATGAAACAGAGCGAAACAGTTTCAAGCGGCAATCGTCAAGCAGTATTTGGAGACACATGGCTGTGCTCTGGGGCATTCGTGAAGCAGTACTTAGTGACCGCGTAGCTATGTTTTAACACAGCAACGCGTCACTAAACACTGCTTCATGAATGCCGCTTTAGCTACGCGGTCACCAACTACTGCTTCATGAACGCCCCTTAACGCGCGTTCAAAAACAACGTTTCATTGCACTGTTGTCTCTGCTGGTCACCAGGCTACGTGGGCGTTGTGAATCGCAGTCAGCGCGACATCGACGGCCGCAAGAACATTCGAACCGCGTTGGACGCTGAACGAAAATTCTTTCTCAGTCATCCGGGTTACAGGTTTGTGTTGTGCTTTTGATGAATGATTGCAGTTTGGACAAAAGATGAAGTTCAAAAAACCGTTTTCATTTTCTTGCAGGCACATGGCCGATCGCATGGGCACGCCGTATTTGCAGAAAGTGTTGAACGAACAACTAACCAATCATATCAAGTTAGCTCATCATTTGCCCCGTTGTGAAATCGTTTTTTTTCTTTGATCAATGGTTTTTTTGCAAAAAAGTTTTGCTTCAGTTATTGACTGCGTTTTTTTGACCAAATTCAAACGCTTTATTTGAGAACGGATTTGTTTTTGAGGTTTCCAAGTTTTTTGAAGATTTTTTTCCTTAAGATTTGAATGTCACAGCTCTCTTGGGCTCTCAAAAAGTCGCTTACAAACAGCTGAAATTAACAGTATCTTTCCTCGACCAGTTCTTTTCCACCTTCGCAGAGTGTGTCCGAAGTTTTGAAAACATAAAAATGCGATTATCAGGGATTCGCTGCCGGCGTTACGTGACAAGATGCAGAAGCAGCTGCTGCAGCTGGAGAAGGACGTGGCTGAGTACAAGAATTTCCGCCCCGACGATCCTAGCCGCAAGACGAAAGCGATGCTACAGTAAGCGTGCAGTGAAGAATTGCTTTGAACGCGAACAGAGACGTTGTCGTTGTCACCGAACGTGTTTTTTTCATGTTTGAGACACTAGCAATTATATTGAAATTTTGCTCCTCTTTCTCAAGTTGTTGTTGATTTCAGCGGTATGCCCGCTAGCAATCACGTGTGTTGCAAAAACAATGCAGAGCTGCATTGATTGATTATTCATTGATTTCCATTCGATCGTTTCAGAATGGTGCAACAATTTATGGTTGACTTCGAGAAGTCAATCGAGGGCTCGTCTGGCAAGGACGTCAGCACGCAGGAGTTGAGCGGAGGCGCGAAAATAAATCGCATCTTCCACGAGCGATTCCCGTTTGAAATTGTCAAGGTTGGAGAGGATTTTATTGGTGTTTGTTTTTGGAATAAGTTTTTTTTTCATTATTCTGGGTATTCAAAAAATGGAACTGTGGAATACGACTTTTTACGAGCTGTTTTTGAATTGTTTTTTTTTTGTCGTAACAATTTTCTAAAGTCCATTCTCTCTCATTTTAGACCGACATCGACGAAAAGGAGATGAGGCGTGAGATCCAGTATGTCATTCGAAACATCCGTGGTATTCGGTCGGTTGAACTTGAATATTTAAAAATAATAATTTATTTTTTCTTGGTAAAATCAGGTTGTAAACAAAAAAAAATCCAACTGAACTTCAATTAGCTACAATTATTGCGTTGGTTTGGTGTGTCAAGCGTAAAATAAAAGTTTTTCTTTTCGATTTTATTATTTTTTCATCCACTTTTCAGCGTTGGTCTGTTCACGCCAGACATGGCGTTTGAAGCAATCGTTAAGAAACAAATCGCAAAACTGAAGGAACCTGCGTTGAAGTGCGTCGATTTGGTGGTGAATGAACTGACCAATGTTGTTCGCATGGTCGCTGAACCGGTGAGCTGGGACTTTTTCGTTTTTTTTGCGTTTCAAAATTTCAGTTTGTTTAATTTTACACCGACTTTTTGTGCAATATTTTTCGTGGAAAGTGGAAATTTTTGAAACACAGCAAACTTCGATCGTAAAATTTTCGGTTACTACAACAATAAATGACTGGGATTGATGTGAGACGTGTCTCGTCTCAGGGAAACCCCGATCACGGCAGCTCTACAAATTAGGATGTGTTGCGGAAACAAAATTTGTAGTTTTATCGCGGGTTTCAGCAGAAAAATTAAAGGTATTCATTCAGTCGTTGTTTTTCCATCAGCTTTTCCCTTTTTTCAGTTGAATCGCTATCCACGCCTTCGTGAGGAGATCGAGCGAATCGTGTCCGCTTACTTGCGAGAACGCGAGGCTCGCACGAAGGAGCAGCTGATTTATTTGGTCGATTACGAGCTCGCGTACATGAACACCAACCACGAAGACTTCATCGGCTTCAGCAAGTCCGTCAATCTTTTGATGGCCGCGTTTTTTTTTCGTTCAAGCCCTTCCTTCCTGGACTTTATTAAAATCGCGATATTACTTATCCGTATAGTAAATCCCTTTTCGACAAATAACGCCTCCACATTACATCAACACAAAATTCGGGACAAATGCTATTTTTGGAATGTTGTGTGACGAACTCACTCTTTTCACTGTGGCAACAACACTCAGATAATTACAAGTTTTTGCGAGTTTGCAACCAGTCTCTGACAATATTGTGTGTGTCTAAGTGGGTCGGTTTGTGCTCACAAAACTCTAAATCGGGTAAGGTTCTACGTGCGTAAGTGCTCTATGCGCTGAAGCTGACTGGTTTTAACGACACAACACCATCAACTGACTGGTGAAGCAAGCAGTAAGGGTAAGGAAGACATCGCTGTGTTGCTGTCACTTAAGTAGAATTCCATCTACCGTATTCGTTGTTTCGACACGATCTTGGTGCAACCAAGCACTGATTGTCAAGGAACATTGTCAGTGGAAAGTAAGAATGAAAGGAAAATCAGTAAAAATCGGAATTTTCTTGATACAATTTGTTTCAATGGTCTTTCCTGACGATCCATCCATCGTGTTGAATCCGAATACCGCAGCTAGTATGTTTACAGTTTTTTTAGGCACTTCACCGTATACTACGCTGCATCCCTTAACATTCTGAACTGAAAACTTCTCGATCGAGAAGACGAAACAAAACTAACCGAACTACTGGACCTACACTTGTAAACCATTCTCCATTGCATGATTTCTACGACGAGTTTTCCCTCCACACGCAGCGCCGAACAGAAGGCGTCGACGGCGCAGGTGAAACGAAATCTCGGCAACCAGGTGATTCGCAAGGGCTGGCTCGGACTGCACGGACTGAGTTTCGTGCGCGGCGGCTCTCGCGACTTCTGGTTCGTGCTCACGTCGGACAGCATCTCGTGGTTTAAGGATGACGAGGTTCGTTCGGTGGGAGTTCTTTTAGTGTTTTGGTAATTGTTTACGGTTTGTCCGATTAAACCTGTCAGTTCTTCGCAGGGTAAAAAGGAGGGGAATATGAGTGAACGAAGAAAGGATAGTTTTGGATAGGATCCAAAAACCCATTTATGGAGAAAT
>JASANC010003218.1:0-14435 GCA_030248135.1 Theristus sp. LFF4_11
CGCCTCTTCGCAAGAAAAGATAATAGAATATCATACCCATTCGCGAGCGAAGCGGACAGCGGATGCAGGCATAATATGGCCCTTCAGTCGCTCGCGCTAAAATTCCAAACTTACTGTGCCCCGCATTGTGAATATAAAAATAGGAAAATTGTCTAGTCCGTCGGAATTCAATGCGCTTATCACAGATTTTGGGTTAGTTTTCTTACGTGATAAACTCTAGATGTTGAATCATGGCGATTTCGGGCGAATCGGCCGTGGAAATCGGCGAAATCGGTTCAAAAATGAAAAACAAGAAAAGGGTGTTTTCCAGGGTAATTCATTGCGCTGATCACGGATTTTGGATTCGTTTTTTATGTGAGCAACTCTAAATGCAGACAATTTGTTGCAGTTTAAAAATACAGAACAGCAGCTTTCATGACCAAATTTCAATTTACATTTGTCACCGACGTCGTCGTTCTTTTTTCTGAAAAAAATAATAGTTCGCCTTAAACTTTACTTTTTTAATTTTTCTGCAATGCATAAATCACAAACAAGTTTTGTCCATTGAAAATTCAAACATTCATCAACACAAACACTCAAAAATTAAAAATTAAAAAAGCAAAGTGCAATTTGAACGGCCCGCGTTTGAATCTGATTACGGTAACGCACCAGCCAATCAGCTAATGCCCAAATTATCCAGTCCGACTATATAGCTGTTCCACAGCCGGGCCCGGGTGGGTTGGGTTGGGGAGCATAGTTGTCAGTAGGTGCACCCCTCTCAGCCGAAAATCCTGCCCGTGCACGGGCATATACCCGTGTACCCTCCTCCCCCCTTTACCTCGACCCCCCCCCCTCCGCGAGAAAACACGGGATTGCACCTCCCCCCTCACGATGGTTAATCTCATCTAAATTTTTCACAAAAATACCGTAATTTTTGCACTTTTCTTGACGTTTGTGTCTGTCCCTGCACAGATTTTGTTGTTTATGACCAAACAAGCAGCTTCTTTGCACAAAATATTCTGTATTTTACAAGAATTTCTGGGGGGTTCCAAAGCAAAAATTTGGTATTACCCGTGCGATCCCGTGCACCCCCCCCCTCACGAAATTTTTCTGCCCGTGCACCCCCCTCACCGAGAAGTCACCTGACACCCCCTCTAAAATTAGGCAAACACCCCCTCACCCGAGGTCCCGCTACTGATAGTTTTTCTAGGGGGCTGGTACCCCGGGTATTGGCTTGGCTCTCCTGGCGCTTCTTTTTTTAACGCACGCGCGCGGGCATCGGCATGCTCATGCTCATGATCCACTAGCGCGCCTGCACACGCTCCGGCCTCAACAAAAACTTGTTCAAAACGCAATTGTTCTGACATCTTACTTCCTGAAAAGGCTTGGCTTAGGTTGGGATCAAGTTAGGCTTAGGATTAGGCTTTAAAATTAAGATTTCAATCAGGTCCGTTTTAGCAATGTCTGGCAACGAGCGTGTTTTATCTGAAGCGGATTTTAGAACAGAAGGGCAGCCGTCTGCACACGCATTCAGTCGCAGAACTTTTGATCGCAACAGTCGAGTCGCAAATTAGCTGGAAAATTTGGGGGGGGGGGGGGCGGCGGGGAATTGTAAACATTCTTAAAGGTGATTTTTTTGATTCTTGATCAGAGGTTGCTTGTAATGAGTCATTGTAGGTTCCTAATCCTAATCCTAAACCAAGCCTTTTTAAGGCGAAAATGATCAATTTAGTTTTTTGCATTTTTTCTTTCCTGTGTTAAAGAGGAGCACCGGAACTGCAGATGCAGCTGCTTTAATAATGATGCATCACGGCAGCGAGGCTTGCGGACAAAAGACAATGGCCACAGTGAAAATGCTCAATTTAGTTTTTAATTCTTTTTTCTTTCCTGTGTTATTTCCTATTTTTAATAACGGTGCATCACGTTTTTGAACAGAAATAAAACCGTTTTTTCGGGCAATATAAAAAACCGGTTTTTGTCATCCCGATATATTTTCTACACACGACATTACAACTTTTTAATTTTTCATTTTTTATTATTAATGCAAAAATCGTCATTTTTGCTTATTTTCAAGCAAAATTATTGTTTTCTATGCTATAAACAGAAAACTGAACAAGAAATTATGTTACACTATATTTTTATGCAAAATTTTGTCAACTTCAAAGTTTTCTACCTGCGGTGCCCTAAACCACCTGTTGGAAAACGAGTTCCCTTCTACTATTAATTATTAAAACAACCCTGCGCTCACCACCCAGTACACCAATACTCTCGCCATGTGACAGATACCTAATCAAATCAAAACGCATTTGGTGTTTTTACTTTTATCAATTAATCAGAACAGGATGAAATCGAAGTCACAATTAGTATGATGAATTGATTGATCATGATCTTCTCTTCACAGGTACATACCTTATAAGTAGTGAGTGAGTGGATCAACAAGGCACATGACTTTACCTATAACACACTATTTTTTATTGGCATGGTACAGGACGGGAATGGGGCTTATGTTTCATCTGTATGCATGTTTTATATTCGGTACGTGTCAGCAGCTCGGTTCTGCGACTGCAGTTCTGTGACCCTCGTGAAATGTTCGTGGTCGAGTTCGTTCGAGATGCACATGTACGAGATGGTTGACGCAAAATATGGGTCGTGGTAAAATGGCTTCCCTTGGCTGCTGTACAACGCTGCCACGCACGCGTAAGGATAACGCAGACCAAGGCGCGCAAGACGCGATTCGGTCACCTAGAATATTTTAGAAGTCTCAAATAAAAAAAAATACATGTAGCAAATGAGTAATACGGTGATTGGCATTTGAACGCTTATTCAGAACAAAGCGATTTAAGATTAGCTGATTCAAAACTAGTACCGTATTACCCCCATTAAACCCCCCCCACCATTAATCCCCCCCCCACCAATAAACCCCCACCCCCCGACCAGTTTCCAAATAATCCCCCCCCCCCACAAATAATCCCCCATGGGGGTTAATTGGAAACCTGTTTGAAACACATACCCAGCGAATTCAGTGGCTGAATGCAGTGACATTGGTGAAATTGTGCTACCAAAGGCCCCAAATGGATGAGTTAATGGTAATTTCATCACAAAAGGCTGTTACAAAAGGAAATCTCTGTGAAAAGTAGAAGTTTCTGCAACTTTCTTGCCTATCATGCAAGGTATTTTTGCCATTTTTCAACAAAACCCCACCCCTAGAAATGTTTGTATAATAAACCCCCCCCCACCAATAATCCCCCCCCCCACCAATAAACCCCCACCCCTAAAAGTCGCTGACGTATTAATCCCCCATGGGGGTTTATTGGGGGTAATACGGTATTCAAATTGTGAAGCGGCTGCTTTTATAAACACAGGAATTAAAACTGAAGAGACAAAACATGACGAACTTGATTGACCGGCAAGCGTTGCTGGGTGAGCTTACGTCCAATCGCATCCAAAGTGATTGCATGTCCGACCTAAAGGGAGCGATCGATACAGCATAGATGTGCAACAATGTGATATTTGATACATGTGCTGTACTTAAGGACAATATATCTTGTTTTCTCAATAAATACATTGCACATGACAACAACACACAGCACGCACAATCATGCAACTGATGTGTCCTTTGCTGTTTATCTTTTCCGCGACGGCTGCCAGTCGTTTGTAGGCGTCCACACCGTCTGCCTCTTTCTTCAGGCCAGTCATCAGCGGCTGATAGTAGGGTTCGACTGGATAGCCAGCTGCTTGCAGTTCCAGTGGGCTCATGAATTCCGGGAGTGTCTGCGGAACGCAAAAAATAAAGTAGTTAAGTCTTGCATGCAAGGTCTCCTTAAATAAATTTGAAAATAAAAAATTTCTGAAAATGGGGGAATTTTGTGTGACAACCTTATACAACCTTTAAGTGGGAGGAGGTCTTATAAAGCGAAGATTAGGAAGTCCGGGCTTTATAAACAGGATGGGATTTCGACCAAGTCAAAATTTTGATTTTTTTTAGTTTTCCGCCGTGTGACACTCTGTACGGTACACATAAACTTGTTTGTTTTTATATCACTTCTTATTGCATTGATCAGTTTTACTCAATGTATCCAATAAATACCGCATAAGCAAGCTTTAACCAGTACCGAAGATGACAGATATTTTTAGGTAGGGGGCACCAACCTGCCCTTGGGGGACACCAAAATGTTTTGGTGGTGGGAAGTAAGTGGGACCCCCGGTCGCCTGCTATTGGGGGCACCAGATGCTAATCGGCCCTAGGGGGTGCACCCCCGCATTTTTATTGCAAATTTTTTTAATGAAAAACGCCATAAATTTTACAAAAATTGCTAAAATAGTTGTTTTTAAGACTAAATAACCTTATACTTAATGCATATTATGCACTAGGAAATCGAAAAATTATGATTTGAAAAAAAAATTTGTGACTTTTATCAAAAATTCGCAATTTTTGAACAAAAATTTGTGATTATAGGAATATTTTGGGAGGGAGTACCTACGGGGGGAGGTTGACGAGTCGTGAAGGGGTAGAGGTACCCACGGGGGGTCCCGGGTTTAAGGGGTGGGTGTCAGTCACGGGACCCCCCGGATGCAACTACGTGCTAGGGAGGTCACACCCCACCCCCGTCATCTTCGATACTGGCTCTAACTCGTCGATTCCTCTGGCCTAATCCTACCGTATACATGCAGGTTGCCTCGAACAGTGCTGGCTCAATGAGGATCTTTGCTGATGACCGCATGGAACGCAACACCGACGTTGCAGTTTGCACGCAGCGTAACGCTGGCGATGAGTAGACCGTCTAGGAAATTTTTTGTAACATTTAACCTAATCAAGGGGTAGCATAGCAAGTCCAACCAAACCAGATTTGCGGTTATGTACCAAAGGTTTTCAAAAAAAAAGAAACTGCTGCAGCAGCCTCCTTGGCAAAAAACAGTTCAGTTCAGTTACCCTATGTACCGTGTGAACTTTTGCTATAAAAATTGACAAAAAGTGTTGCAACACAAACGTCCAAGTGCGGAAGACGCTCGCGAAAGTCGCGGCCAATCAACTGCGCCTGCATGTTTCCCAGCTCCGTAATTGGACAGTCGTTCGTCCATGACGATTTTCTTCTCGGCACCGATATTGGCTACATGCATAACAATAAGAGAGAGAATTCCAGACATAAAAAATTAGCGGACTTTTATCAAAGCATTGAAAGGCACAAAGGAATCCGCTACCTGGTTGAGATCGTTGATGACGTAGCTGCCATCACGTCGCAGACAGTCGTGCTGCCAGGAGGGAAACATTCGGTCGACACGCTCAGCGGTGCGCACCAAAAAAATCAACCGATCACCGGCAGGTGTCGAAGTGGGGGAGCGTATCTTTGACGGCTGCGCGACGTAACTGCGCATGTGCCGCTCAGCCGCCGTCATAGGACCACCCAGCAGCGCTGTTTGCTCTTCCACGGATATCTGATGTTGATTTTCTTCTGAACGTTTGTGTTGTTTGCAGCTTAAGCAAATACATAAATAAAATGAGAACACTCTCAAAAAGGGCGTCACAAACATCGAGCTCCTGTTTCTGCGTTGTTTCGTAGCTGTCAAGATCCTCGAGATGCACGATGTGCTTCAGACGTGCTGTTTTGCATTGTTTCGTGGTCTTACTGCGTCGCCCACTGGATGCGCTTCCTGACTGTGATCCACCAGATTTCGATTTTCTAGCGCCGCTGGTTGAAAGCGACGCACTCGTTGCTGTTGCTGAGACTGGACCAAGACTCTTTGACATTGTTGGCATTGTTGGTGCTGTTCGACGAGACTGCTGCTTGAAGTTGACATTGCCCGATGACGACGAGGATGGCAGCACAGTCTGAGCGTTTTGACTCACAGAGGCGACAGTCGGGTTCTTTGGGTCTTTTTGCGGTGGCTTGGTGTCTCCCTGCGTCGGCGCTGATGGTGCAGTTTTTGGGGTGATCGAGGGAACATTTTGCATTGTTGCCGACATGGTTATAGGTTACGATGATGACTAGATTGGTTGATGGGTTTGTTCACTTCAAACTAATAATTTTCTGCAAAAGAGTTTGTCGATTTTGGAAAAATGAAATAAATCCATTACCATCTATAATACTATGATAGTAACTGTGTAACGGTGTCCGTTCCGCTACGTTGATTGGCTATTAAAATTTACAAGTTTGAGCAAATTTTGCTATTTAAGTCATCATCAGCTGAATACTCATACTCCATTTTCAATGCAAAGTTCAAATCGTCATTCCACATGACTTTAGTCATCATGATGCCTTTTGCTCAAGAGCGACAGCCAACAAGCAAGACAATCGTAAGAATTGCAAGGATTCCATTGTAGACGATGGAGTTTTTTCACAAAAAACGAGTTTTAAAACAATCGCTTGCAAGTGAATTGCTCTTTTCACAAGGTAGACTTTTTTATAAAGCAGGTGTTTACAAGTTTACAACGAGTATTTAGAAAATCGTTGCTTTTTGCTTCATTTGTTTTTTTTTATCATAGAAAATGCGTCACTTAGAATAGAAAAGCTACATAACAAAACAAAAGCGACCGTTTTACACAATGGGTACTCAGAAACGTGTTGCTTTTTGTTGCACTCGATCAAAAAGAACTGGCTTAGGTTAGGAAAAGCGGGGAAAAGAAGTAAACATTCAAAACAAAAAACGGGAGCTTTGCTACGGGTATTCAGTGTTGCTTTTTGCTTCATTTGTTTTTTATCATAGAAAATGCGTCACTTAGAATAGAAAAGCTACATAACAAAACAAAAGCGACCGTTTTACACAATGGGTACTCAGAAACGTGTTGCTTTTTGTTGCACTCGATCAAAAAGAACTGGCTTAGGTTAGGAAAAGCGGGGAAAAGAAGTAAACATTCAAAACAAAAAACGGGAGCTTTGCTACGGGTATTCAGTAAAATGTTGTTGTTTTGTCATTTCCATTCTATCAAAAATCCTTGGCTAACGTTAGGGTTAAAGGTAAGAGTAGTAAACATACCACACAAAACTGGCCGTTTTGCAGCGAATATTCAGAAAAGTTTTGCATTTTTCGTCAATTAAACTTTAAAAGGCTTGGCTTAGGTTAGACAACTTATCACAACGAAAGTTGGCGTTTTGCAACAATTGTTCAGAAGTGTTGACTTTTTGACATTTACACACTAAAAGGCCTGGCTTAGGTTAGGGTAAGCGATTACTTCTATGGTAAATCAACAACAGTCGGTTAAAACAGCTCAAAATCAAAATGCAATGCATTTTGAGTCCGCGTCGTAGGCAAGGTCAAAAGGGAAAACCAATTCAAAAATAACAGTTGTATTTATCAGCTAACCGTGCCGTAGGCACGGGTCAATTTGCTAGTACCAAGCCTAATATGTTCGGCAATGCCTCCTAAGCGCAACACATCCTGTGTACCGCACCTGCACCTGTGAGCTCAATTTTTTAATAATTGTTTAAAGATTGAAATAAAAACGAAATCGGCTAAACGGATAGTTTGGTTTGCTGTGAACGACAAGCGCATGTTTTGTGGCACATGACTGACTAGGGTTGTTAAACAAAAATCAAAATTTTTTAAAGTGATTAAAAAAACAAAAATGCCAATTTTTTTTTAATTCGAAAAATTTCCCTTTAATGTGCTCTGAACACCATAGTTGTTCCAGAGCCGAGGGGTTGGGGGGGGGGCGATATAGATAGCTGGAGCAAATTTTCCAGATAGTTTTTGGGGGGGGCGCGGGGGTGGCCTTGTGACTTTGGGGGGGGCGGTCAAAATTTTGAAATTTGATAGATAGCTAAAACGCTAAAAAGCTATAAAAACAGCAAAATAATGCTAAAAATACACTAAAAATCAAGTATAAACGCGTATTTTGCCTAAAATTAGCAGAATTTTCAAGAATTACGACCAAAAATTGTCAATTTTGGTCAAAAATTTTACTCATTTTATGTCTTCGAAGACAAAATTTTTTAGATAGATAGCTGGCTGAGAAATTTTTTTAGATAGATAATAGCTGAGCCGAAAAAACCTTTTGATAGAGATATATTCGAAATTTTTTTTTGGGGGGGCCGGCCCCTTGTTGAACACAGTTGTTCTAGGGGGGGGGGGCCGGCCGGCCCCTCCCCAAAAAATTTTCGAATCTATCTCTATCAGAGACAGTAGCGAAAGTGCGGGGGGGGGGGGGGGGGGGCACCGTGCCACCCCCCCTAAAACCGGGCACCCCCCCCCTCGGACCCCCCCCCTCGAAAATTTGGCCGACACCCCCCCCCCCCCACACCCCCCATGAAATTTTGTCTGGCGGAGACCCCCCCCCCAAATTTTCCGTACACCCTAAATTTTTTTTTGAAAATCATGATTTTTTGTCTATAAAGTCGGTAAAAGTGCATAGTGGCCAACGTGCATAGTGGCCATGAAAAATGCCTAGCTATAGTGTCCAAAACATATGCCAAAGTGGCCACGACATATAGCAGAGTGGCCAATGCCTATGGACAAGTGTCCAATAGCTATAACATAGTGGCCAATAGACATGCATAGTGGCCAACACAGGGTTTTAAATAATGCTGTTACAGGGTGATCCAGAAGTTATAATTTTTTAGCTTTGTTGTTATTTCTGGCACATACAAGTGACAAACTGTTGCTTGAATGTGTTGCAAATCATTTCATGTTTGTTTAATGAGTTTGTTCAGTTTTGTGATCAACAACAAAGGCAAATTTTGCAAAATACCGGTTCTACGTTGGCGAGTTTTGTATTATGTGATTCATACAATTGTAATTTTTGAATCAAGGGTAGATCGATAATCGATGCAAGTTGCTGACAAGACGCGGTCAAACCAATGTGACGTTTGACAGCAGCACTTACACAAGCAATGACACGCGGTTACACATTGTAAATTTAATAATAGAGATGGTGAACTAAAGCACACAAATAGATGCCGAAAACAAATGACATGTGTTGTTTATACCCGTTTGTCCCCGTTGGAAGGCCGCATGCTGATCGCTGGGCTTGTTTCGACCATGACAGATTTGGAACCAGGTATCACTCGTCTTATTTGTGTGTCAGCTTCCGGGTTTTCTTGCAATTGTTGTTTGAGATGAATTTTCGTGTTCAGTAATTTTCTGTCAAAAACTTATTTAGTTACAAAACTCATAAATACAAACAAAATTACAAACTTTTTTTACGCAGATATGTGGCACTTTTATTTTCATAAGTGCGACAACTTGTTTTAGATTTGAAAAATGGCCGGGTTGCATTGGATGTGGGGGTCAGTCAATATGGCAGCCACACAATATGGCTCGATAGACACGTTTGCGGTACCCTGGAGTGACGTTCGAGTTTTCGATAAAAAAGTATGTGGCTATGGGATGGTTTTTCAAATGTTTACATGTATTGCGCGCGCGTGTGGGTTGTATGTTTCTGACCGCGTCAGCTTTTGTTTACTGTCTGATCTGTGGTAAACCGCCATGGCATCGCAGTCGTCTGTTGTGCCGCATCACTGATCATTTGGTGTGGTGATCACCGAGCATCATCGCCAATGGCATCGGCGGTCGCTCGAAACGACCCGTTGGGGGGGGGTTTACTTACAAACAAATTCTAGGGGTGGGGGTTTGTTGAAAAATGGCAAAAATACCTTGCATGGCAGGCAAGAAAGTCGCACTTCTACTCTACATAGAAATTTCCTTTTATAACAGCCTTTTGTAATGAAATTACCATTAACTCATCCATTTGGGGCCTTTGGTAGCACAATTTCATCATTTTCACTGCAACCAGCCATTGAATTCGCTAGGTATGTGTTTCAAACAGGTTTCCAATAATCCCCCATGGGGGATTATTTGTGGGGGGGGGATTATTCGGAAACTTGTCGTGGGGGTGGGGGTTTATTGGTGGGGGGGGGGGGGTTTAATGGGGGTAATACGGTATGTATCCAAAAGTGATGAGTTAACCAGAATAAAAGGGTTGACCAACATAATGCATTTGTTTGTATAAATGCAGCTGTAAAAGTCAAACATCACCTGGTTTGACCGCGTCTTGTCAACAACTTGTATCGATTATCGCTCTCCCCTATTGAATCAAAAATCATAATTGTGCGAATCACATAATACAAAACTCGCCAATATAGAACCGTTGAATTGCACAATTTGCATTTGTTGTTGATCCCAAAGCTGCTCAACAAACATGAAATGATTTGCAACACATTCAAGCAACAGTTTGTCACTTGAATGTGCCAGAAATAACAACAAAGTTCAAAAATCATAACTTCTGGATCACCCTGTAACAGCATTATTTAAAACCCTGTATTGGCCACTATGCATGTTTATTGGCCACTATGTTATAGCTATTGGACACTTGTCCATAGGCATTGGCCACTCTGCTATATGTCGTGGCCACTTTGGCATATGTTTTGGACACTATAACTAGCAAAAATGCAAATTTTGTCATGGCCACTATGCACGTTGGCCACTATGCACCTAATTCATAAAGTCCATAATATAAGCTGAATATATGATAACTTGACCATCTTCATTGTAATTTCAACGATTTTGCAGCAAAATTTAGCGTTTTTCCTTCAAAATTTAAGCGAAAAATTATCATGGGGGGGTGGGGGGGTGGACCCCCCCACAGAAAATTTTGAAAAAATGCACCCCCCCATGGGACCCCCATGGGGGGGTCCCACGTTACCATAGGTTGGACCTAGGGTTAGGGGGAAAAAAAGCCGGATTTTTTTTTAAATTAAAAAAAAAATTTAAAAAAAAATTTTTTTTTTACAAGTTAGGTTCGTTCGAAGCGTCTCGTCGAGCTGAGTTCATCTAGACTATTTTCAGAACGATCCGGGAAACTATAAGAGCGAAAATCGTGTTTTATTGAAATTATGTCCATTTCATAGAGGGAAAGTTGCATTTTCAACAGTAAAACAGGGCAATTTTCACGTGTACTTGAATATTGAACCGTTCTTAGTGGTTCCTCTTTAGAAAATTACCAAAATTTGACTGTGTTCAAAAATTCCTGTTTGCTGTAGCTAAGTCGGCAACCCCTGTCGACCCGGTCGCCCCCCCCAAGACACTTACTTTCAGGTTCAACCAGCTATGCTATCTGCCACATGGCGAGAGCCCACTCTTCAAATCATCGTATCGAAAACACGTACCATGATTTCGCGATCACGTTGCGGGCAACTGACAGACGCAAGTTTAACACGTTAGTTTAGCTCAGCACGCAAGTTTTAACATGTGGCCATGTTATCGGGTATCTGAAAAACGGTCGTGTGATGTGGTATTAACCAACATCTCCGCTCAAATTGTTTAACAATATATCGCACAACTCCATTGTAGACCTATAACATACGCCAATCAACAAGATATCATGTTCATCTCATGGCCTACCGACTGAAAAACATGTTCTAAGTTGCAAGAAAACGATTTCTGAAACGATATTTCAATTCAGTTAAGTCATTTCAACGCTAAAAATTGACTCTAGAAGTCATCCAAATCGAAAAACATGGAGTACGTCGGTCAAAATGACCAAATAATGACATTTACCTAAGCACACAAAGAAGTTGGGAAGAAAATTTGGTTTGAACTTTCAAAAAATTATGCCATAAATCGAATTTTCAGAGCAAAGTAGAAGAAAAAATTTTCAAATTTTTTTTTTTAAGTTTGAAAAAAAAATCCAAATTTTTTTTTAAAAAAAAACGAAAAAAAAATAAAAAAAAAATTTTTTTTCAAAGCCCCTAACCCTCGTTGGACCCCCCCTCACTTTTTGGTCGGCACCCCCCCCCCCCCACGGCACCATACCCCCCCTTCGAAAATTGTTTTGGGCCCACGGTACTGCCCCCCCTCAGCCGAAAATCCTGCCCGTGCACGGGCAGATACCCGTGTACCCTTTACCTCGACACGGGTACTAGACTCCCCCCCACCCCCCTCCGCGAGAAAACACGGGATCGCACCCCCCTCACGGTACGGTGGTCAATCTCATCTCAATTTTAAAATACCATAATTTTTGCATTTTTCTTGACGTTTGTGTCTGTCCCTGCATAGATTTTGTTGTTTCTGACCAAACAAGCAGCTTGTTTGCACAAAATATTCTGTATTTTACAAGAATTTCTGTGTGTGCTGAGGCAAAAATTTGGTATTACCCGTGCGATCCCGTGCACCCCCCTCACGAAATTTTTATGCCAGTGCACCCCCCCCCCCCCTCAGGAAAATTTGCTGCCCGTGCACCCCCCGCTTTGCCTACATTGCTAAACCAAAGCCAAGTTTACAGTCTGTTTTGTTGTTTAGTTCGGTTTCAATGAAGTCGTTGTAGGTTGCTAATCCTAAGCCCAATCCTAATCCTAATGAAGTCGTTGTAGGTTCCTAATCCTAAACCTAATCCTAATCCTAAGTGAAGCCTTTTTAACAAAGTGAAGGTGCCTTGATTGACAGCTTTGGTGAAGGGGTTAGTGAAACATTGCAGTAGCGAAAGCGGGACCTTGGGTGGGGGGGTGTTTGCCAAATTTTAGAGGGGGGGGTCAGGTGCCTTCTCGGTGAGGGGGGGGGTGCACGGGCAGCAAATTTTCCTGAGGGGGGGGGTGCACTGGCAGAAAAATTTCGTGAGGGGGGGGGTGCACGGGATCGCACGGGTAATACCAAATTTTTGCCTTAGAAAAACACAGAAATTCTTGTAAAATACAGAATATTTTGTGCAAACAAGCTGCTTGTTTGGTCAGAAACAACAAAATATATGCGTAATGTATCATTATTAAAACAGGTGCATGTGCAGTGGCGGTGGCCCCTGCCCTTTAACACAGGAAAGAAAAAAATGCAAAAACTAAATTGATCATTTTCACCTTATCAAAAGAGGGCTGGCGGGATTAGGATTAGGTTTAGGATTAGGAACCTACAACGACTCAAAGCAACCACTGCGATAAATCAAAAAAATCACTTTTAAGTATGTATACAAATCAAATCTATGCGGGGACAGACACAAAGGTCAAGAAAAATGCAAAAATTACGGTAATTTTGTGAAAAATTTAGATGACATTGACCACGGGGGGGGGGGGGGGGGGGGGGGGGGGGGGGGGGGGGGGGGGGGGGGGGGGGGGGGGGGGGGGGGGGGGGGGGGGGGGGGGGGGGGGGGGGATGGGGGGGGTGCGATCCCGTGTTTTCTCGCGGAGGGGGGTGGGGGGGGAGTCTAGTACCCGTGTCGAGGTAAAGGGGGGAGAGGGGGGTACAACGAGGATTTTCGGGGGGGGGGGGGTGGACTAGGGTTAGGGGCTTTGAAAAAAATTTTTTTTTTATTTTTTTTTCGTTTTTTTTTTAAATTTGGATTTTTTTTTCAAACTTAAAAAAAAAATTTGAAAAATTTTTCTTCTACTTTGCTCTGAAAATTCGATTTATGGCATAATTTTTTGAAAGTTCAAACCAAATTTTCTTCCCAACTTCTTTGTGTGCTTAGGTACATGTCATTATTTGGTCATTTTGACCGACGTACTCCATGTTTTTCGATTTGGATGACTTCTAGAGTCAATTTTTAGCGTTGAAATGACTTAACTGAATTGAAATATCGTTTCAGAAATCGTTTTCTTGCAACTTAGAACATGTTTTTTCAGTCGGTAGGCCATGAGATGAACATGATATTTTGTTGATTGGCGTTTGTTATAGGTCTACAATGGAGTTGTGCGATGTATTGTCAAACAATTGGAGCGGAGATGTTGGTTAATACCACATCACACGACCGTTTTTCAGATACCCGATAACATGGCCACATGTTAAAACTTGCGTGCTGAGCTAAACTAACGTGTTAAACTTGCGTCTGTCAGTTGCCCGCAACGTGATCGCGAAATCATGGTACGTGTTTTCGATACGATGATTTGAAGAGTGGGCTCTCGCCATGTGGCAGATAGCATAGCTGGTTGAACCTGAAAGTAAGTGTCTTGGGGGGGGGCGACCGGGTCGACAGGGGTTGCCGACTTAGCTACAGCAAACAGGAATTTTTGAACACAGTCAAATTTTGGTAATTTTCTAAAGAGGAACAACTAAGAACGGTTCAATATTCAAGTACACGTCGAAAATTGTCCTGTTTTACTGTTGAAAATGCAACTTTCCCTCTATGAAATGGACATAATTTCAATAAAACACGATTTTCGCTCTTATAGTTTTCCGGATCGTTCTGAAAATAGTCTAGATGAACTCAGCTCGACGAGACGCTTCGAACAAACCTAACTTGTAAAAAAAAATTTAAAAAAAATTTTTTTTTTTAATTTAAAAAAAAATCCGGATTTTTTTTCCCCTAACCCTAGGGGGGGGACCCTGGGGGGCCCCCCCCACCCCCGCACTTTCACTAAAACTGGTTTATTGGGATCAAGAATCTAGCTCCTCCATCAGGTTTAACTGAGGTTTGCGGGTTTTCGGCTCAGCTATTGTCTATCTGAAAAAATTTCTCAGCCAGCTATCTCTATCTAAAAATTTTTTGTCTTCGAAGACATAAAATAAGTCAATTTTTGACCAAAACTGACCATTTCTGC
>JASANC010003219.1:0-39719 GCA_030248135.1 Theristus sp. LFF4_11
CAGATTAGAAACACTCCAAAAAAGAGCCAAAAAACTAAAAATCGCAAATATTGGGTTACTGTAGCAAAATTTTGCAACGGTACCTACTTTTTCGGATTCAGCGCAAAATGTTTCCCTGATACCCTTTTTGGTTTTTGTCTCCGTTGCTTCACAATTTGTCGACATACCAGGAAATACCCTTTATGTATGCGCGCGACCGATATTGTAATGCTTCGTTACTTCTTAAAGGGAAATCGATTTTTTTCTTTTTTGCATACTTGTAGCATTTTTCAAGGGCATTCAGAATCACTTAGCAACCCTACTTCGCATCCGTTTTAACAGTGCCTAAACATAGCAAAAACCACAAACTTTTTTTTTGTTTTTCTTAAATTCAAAACATAAAACAGCATTTTTTTGTATATTGATGTTATCATAATAAATGTGCGCGCGCACAAGCGAAATCGATTGCTTTTTGAATTTTGTTAATAGCTAAACGCAGAGGCGAGTTAGAGCCATTTTTCTAACGGTCCCCCCAAAAAACGTTTTTTTTTGTTTTTTGAAACATAAAATCAGGTCAAATTTAAAAATAAATATGATTTTAAAACTCAGCGCATCAAGGCGGTTTGATTGGTGTTAATTTCGTCAAAATTTGAGAATTTTTCAAAAACTGTGCTTAAGGGGGGTCGGTATTCTGAAAAAGCCAATCTTAAATGCAGTAAAATGCAGCTATTCAAAGCAAAATAATAGAAAATGGTAACCACCATTGAACTCCACGTATTCGAAAACCGTTATCCCAGTTTTCATGTTCGCATTTTTTGGCAAATCTGGCCGGTTAAAAAGATTTTATAACAATGTCTTGTCAAGACATGAACAGTTATTGTGCATGTAATAGCCGCAAAATAAGCGTATTTGCAACAAGTTAATAGTAAATAGTTATTACCATTGGATTCTACGTATCCGAAAACATTAGTATCAGTTTTATTATTAACATTTCTACGCACATTTTCAACGCAATTGCTTAAAAACCTGTATATTTCGCGTTTTTCATGGGGGGTCGACGACAAAAGTTGCTTTGTTACATCCTTATAAAGTTATTGCCCCCGGAAATTTTTTTTGCATCTTGTAGCGGAGAATTTGGGCTATCTTTTGGCACTACTGAAATTTTTCAGATCCTGTGGTCCTGAGGGTTATGAGCAAATTTGTGTTGAAAAACTTGTGACTTTCGGGCTAAAACTGACTTTTGAGTGCAAAGTCTGAAAAATACGGTACATACCCAGAAAAATGCGCTGAACAACGTGGTAAAGTTGGATTTTTGATTTGAACCCCCCAAAACCCAAAAAAATTGTTTTTCTGACAAAAGCCAAAAATTGACCAAAAATCGGCCAAAATCTAAATTTGCCTGTAGTGAGCTATAGGGTTGGAGTTTTGGGCTAAAAATTGGTATGCGTAATAAGTACCCTTAGTAGGTTGGTTTGGGCACAAAAACTCGAAATATCAAAATTTAGCGATGGGCCGGGGCTTGTACCGCACCTGTACCGCCCTTATGGGCAACACGTTTTAATTGAGAAATGAAATTAGCTTTATTGTGCTGCGTTTTCAAAAGAAACCAAAAGAAAAATGAACTGGGCTAAGAGTTTGAACTTTGGCAAAACAACTGGGCTAATACGGGTTTCGAACTTTGGCCTCTGCGCTGAAAGGCACAACACGTTACTACTGGACGGTACAACTACTAGATTTTCAATGAAAAACGCTAAAAATTTCAAAAAAAAATTTGTAAGACCAAATAACCTCATTGTAGTGCATATTACAGACCTGGGATGGGAACCGAAAAATCATAATTTTTGAAGAAAGAAATTGTGATTCTTAAACAAAATTTTGTGAATTTGGAATGAACATTTTGGGAGTGGGTGCCGAGTCGGGAAGGGGGTGGGGGGGTACCCACGGGACGACCCCCCACAGGGCGCCACTTCGTAGTAGGAAGTTCACCCCCACCCCACCCCTCATCTTCGGTACTGATTAGGAAAAAAATTCTTTAGCGTGCGACTGGATCACTTTGTTACGCAGTTTTCCATATTACGCATGTGAAACTTTTTTCTGCAACGCATTGAGCTTTGAGCAGCGCTTTTTTCAGATCGTTGTCAAGTTTTTGAAATAGACTATGATTCGCTGACTCGCCAAAAATTGACCGGGATGCGCGATGCAGCATTCAACATCCATTTCTGTGGTGGAACCGCCGATGGCTTCCGTGTGTCGAACATGCCAATATGGTTTGAATTTGTAAGCATTTTATGAAAGCTTTGCCGCGTTCTAAAACGAGTGAATGAAAACAAGCATACAAATTACTAGTGTGTGCGAACATTTGGATGAATATTTACCCGCGCTTTTTAAGAAACGGCAACTGGTGTTTATTAACGGGTCGTGACAAAACACCAACCCAACCCAACCCAACCCAACAGTGAAAAACGTGACAAAACACCAACCCAACCCAACACAACCCAACCCAACCCAACTTACACGTGACAAAACACCAACACCAACTGTTGGTGTTTTTTAAAAAAAAATTTAAATTTAAAAAATTGGGTTTTGGGAGTACGGTAACGACTCCTTGGATGACGGTAACGACACCACGGTTACGGTAACCCTGTAGTGGGTCTTGACACGATTTTTCCAAAATCACCCTGATCGTCACGAAAACTTACTAGAATGTTGGAAACCATTCAGATAATGGCGGGAGACATTCGTATGTTCAAAATACAAGGGTTACGGTAGTTTTTGGGTCTTATGACACGAAGTTGCTGAAACTGCCTTCTTTCTTCAAAATAGCTGTTAAATTTGTTTCAGAAACATGCGGCATTGTCATAAAACGTCAAATTTTAAGTTCAAGGATTACGGTAACCCTGTAGTGGGTCTTGACACGATTTTTCCAAAATCACCCTGATCGTCACGAAAACTTACTAGAATGTTGGAAACCATACAGATTTTGTGTTTTCCCTGTGCTTATCTTTGTTTTCTTTGTCTTTTTCCCTGTGTTTTCAACGAATTCGTGTCAAGAATCAAAATTGCCGTTGACATAAGAAAAGTTTGAAGCTTCCTAACCTGAAGAAGCGGGCCGTATACATACGCATGATACTACCATAATTAAGAGCAAAGCAGTTAAACAAACAAAACAAAAATGTTTCGCTGTTTCAAAAAAAATTGGGCGCAAGAGATGGTGTTCCAACTTCATTTAAAAAACCAACGAACAAACTAGAGTTGCCACGGTAGGCCTTTTTTGGTCACGGTACGGTTTGTAATTTTTTTGGGTTTTGGGGTCTTCAAATCTAAAAATCCAAACTTTACCACGTTGTTCAGCGCATTTTTCTGGGTATGTACCGTATTTTTCAGACTTTGCACTCAAAAGTCAGTTTTAGCCCGAAAGTCACAAGTTTTTCAACACAAATTTGCTCATAAACCCCTCAGGACCACAGGATCTGGAAAATTTCAGTAGTGCCAAAAGATAGCCCAAATTCTCCGCTACAAGATGCAAAAAAAAATTTCCGGTGGCAATAACTTTATAAGGATGTAATAAAGCAACTTTTGTCGTCGACCCCCCATGAAAAAACGCGAAATATACAGGTTTTTAAGCCAATTGCGTTGAAAATGTGCGTAGAAATGTTAATAATAAAACTGATACCAATGTTTTCGGATACGTAGAATTCAATGGCAATAACTATTTACTATTAACTTGTTGCAAATACGCTTATTTTGCAGCTATTATATTAATAATAACTGTTCATGTCTTGACAAGACATTGTTATAAAATCTTTTTAACCGGCCAGATTTGCCAAAAAATGCGAACATGAAAACTGGGATAACGGTTTTCGAATACGTGGAGTTCAATGGTGGTTACCATTTTCTATTATTTTGCTTTGAATAGCTGCATTTTACTGCATTTAAGATTGGCTTTGTCAGAATACCGACCCCCCCGACACACAGTTTTTGAAAAATTCTCAAATTTTGACGCAATTAACACCAATCAAACCGCCTTGATGCGCTGAGTTTGAAAATCATATTTATTTTTTAATTTGACCTGGTTTATGTTTCAAAAAACAAAAAAAAACGTTTTTTGGGGGGACCGTTAGAAAAATGGCTCTAACTCGCCTCTGCGTTTAGCTATTAACAAAATTCAAAAAGCAATCGATTCGCTTGTGCGCGCGCACATTTATTATTGTGATAACATCAATATACAAAAAAATGCCGTTTTATGTTTTGAATTTAAGAAAAACAAAAAAAGCTTGTGGTTTTTGCTATGTTTGCTCAATTGACCCGAGCGTATGTGGCTTAATCAATGCCAAGCCTTTTTGGTGAAGTGGCATTGAATTAAAAAGAAAAAACAGTAACGTTTACTGAATAACCAATCTGAAGAAAATTTACTTTGTGCTGCCGTGAAGCCGCCTACAATACAATATCTTTATTGTATTTAAATGAATAAAAAATGCGAAGTTTATGAGTTTGTTATTTTTACCCGTTCACCCTAACCTAAGGCAAGCTTTTTTGTATGTGAAGTAAGATTGAATAAAAAACATAAAAATTAACGTTTTTTAATTACCCGTTTAAAAAAGCTAATGCTTCATTTACCCGTTTACTTTAGCCAAGCCTTTTTTGTAAAGTGAAAATGCGAAGTTTATGATTTTGCTATTTTTACCTGTTCACCCTGACCGTTAAGCCTTTTTGTAAGTTAAGTAAGATTGAATAAAAATATAAAAATTAACGTTTTATTCAATTACCCGTTTTAAAAATCTAATGCTTCTTTTACCCGGTTAGCCTAACATAAGCGAAGCCTTTTTGTAAAGTGAAAATGAATAGAAGAAACAAAAACAGTGACGTTTTTAATTTCGTTTTGCAGTCATTGCTTCTTTTTACCCGTTTACCCTAACATAAGCCAAGCATCTTTTGTAATGTGAAAATGCGAAGTTTATGATTTTGCAATTTTTACCCGTTCACCGTAGCCTAAGTCAAGCCTTTTTGTAAATGAAGTAAAATTGAATAAAAAATATAAAAATTAACGGTTTTTTCAATTACCCATTTTAATAAGATAATGCTTCTTTTACCCGTTCACCGTAACCTAAGTCAAGCCTTTTTGTAAGTGAAGTAAAATTGAATAAAAATATAAAAATTAACGGTTTTTTTAATTACCCGTTTTAAAAAGCTCATGCTTCGTTTACCCGTTTACTCTAACATAAGCCAAGCCTTTTTGTAAAGTGAAAATAAATAGAAGAAACAAAAAAGTGACGTTTTTAAGTTTCGTTTTGCAGTCATTGCTTCTTTTTACCCGTTTACCCTAACATAACTCAAGCCTTTTGCAAAGTGAAAATGAATGGTAAATACCATTGCGACCCAATTGAAAATAACTTACTTTTTTCAAAGACGGTTTTGTCACATCTTTCGCAGTCGCTCGTCAAGTTTTGAGCAGCAACAATTGCTATTTGCCAACCGTAGGCATAACCGTAGAGTATCAACTTGAATAGAGTATCATGATGACTTTCAGCTATGAAGAGCGGCGTTTTGATTAAACAATTTCAAGTGATATTAAAAATAAATAAAGATTGAGATTGAGATTGAGATGAAGCTTTCTTAAATAGCAAAAATGGGCGCCAATTCAAAAGTGTGACGGACAGACAAATTGTAAATTTAGTAGTAATAGATTTTTTGGCTCCTGCGACTTAATGCGGTTGCAAATGTCGGTCGGGAAGTTTTATGCTTGATGCGGCAACTCAAAATTGCGCAGGTGATCCGGTCGAATCTCAGGGAGTAGCTCGGGTCACTTGTCCCATTATAAATTCCCGCGTCACGCATGAGACTGCTTTTCCATCAAAGCGCTTTGAGTCTCGGAACCAAAAGAAATGACCATAAATATAGCTTGTTCATAATTGCTGTAGGTTCAGTTCTGTAGCCCTTCGTCCCCCGTTTCGTGTTAACCGAAGATTTCGATATTCCCCAGTCCAAATGGGTAAAGCAAAGCTGTTGGTTGGCATATTTTCGGCAGAGCCGTACATACGAGAGTGTGCCGCTGACGGATGCGATGAGGTATCGCATATTTTTTCATTGTCAGTTTGTTTTTTGAACCTGTCACTTTTCCGCAGAATACAGAGTTTCGCGAAAAAATAACGGAAGTCGAGCTTAGTTTGCGGTGTTCTCGGGGCGGAAAACAAAAAAAAAACGCGAAAAAAAAACACATTCACACAGCCGGGCGGCGACGTCGAAGCGCTCCAGCATCTGATGTCGGCGGTGCCGGAGCTCAGCTACGAGTTTGTGCACGTTCCGAACGTCACAAACGTCGGGTGGCAAGCGATGTTCTTCGCGGCGCTCAACTATTCCGTGGCGGCGACCACCATTGACGTCGTTCCGCTCTCCATGGACACGATGGCAAGCCCGGAGAGCAAAGGTCTCCGCGCTGTTTACCCGTTCATCGCTGACAATCCGATTCTGTTGATACATCGGCAGGCGCCTTCGCTCGGGTCGTTTGTCGGTAAGCATCCGATGATCGGTTGGTCGTTTCATTTCACGATTGAACTTTTCCAAACACCCTTCAAAATCATTCACCATATTGTTCGTCCACTGGTTGTATGAATTGATCAGGTTTGATATTTCGTGTTTTCGACCTCGAATTATGGCTGTTGCTCGGCGGTGTGTCGCTGTTGATGTCGTGCCTGATGTATACCTATGATCGAGTGCTTTCTGGTCACTATGCAAGAAGAAACGGTTCGTTTATACATACGACAGCTTGTGTCCTGATACTCCTGAATTGTGCCTTTACGGAGTGCACTAAAAACTGTAATAAAATTGGTATTTTTGATGTCAACGAAAACGTCAGACTTTTTTTCATAGTGGCCCACAATTTCAGGTTGGCTATACCTGCGAAACATCATTCCTTCGCAGTTGACAAACGATCTTCCTGCGAGCGCATTTCACCAAAAAGCGTCAAAAACGTTGTGGCTTTTTCTAGCGTTCACGTTTGGTGTCATTATTGTCAGCCTCTACCAGGAGAGTTTTGGTTTCAAGAAATCGAATTTACCACAAATCATGTGTGCACGTACAATATGTGCGATAGTGTGTGATACGGATGCATGTGAAAAGCGAATGCACACGCGCGCACACACGCACACGCACACGCACACGCACACGCACACGCACACACGCACACGCACACGCACGCACACGCACATGCACATGCACACGCACACGCAAGCACGCACACGCGCACGCGCACGCACACGCACACGCGCACGCACACGCACACGCACACGCACACGCATACGCACACGCACACGCACACGCATACGCACATGCACATGCACACGCACACGCACATGCACATGCACACGCACACGCACACGCACACGCAAAAGCACACGCACACGCACACGCACACGCATACGCACACGCACACGCACATGTACATGCACACACACACACACATGCAAGCAGACATAATCCCCCTTGAAACCAAACCCTCCAAGAACGCAATGCTCATGAAACTGCTGGCTCCATTTCCATGGGAGCACCCATACAGTTCGCTCGACGATGTGACCGACGCAATTGAACGAGGCGAAATAAGGGCGACTCGGTTTCAAGAAACGAATGCATTGGGGCATGTGTGGGCAAGCATGCGAGTAATCCTGGCCTGAATACAAAACTGATTCGTGCATAGTTCAATAAAAGTGTCAGTATACACTGTGGAGCATAGAATTTTTAGTTTAGATCACCTTTTCGCGCATTTTTCACGTGAAGAGATCAGGTACACTGAAAATGCAGTTGACAAGCGCTGTTTTTAAACACAGCAGATGACGTCAGTTCGGTGTGATACGGTTTTTGAAAAAGAATAGGTTTGCCTTGCTTGGGTGTAGCATGGAACTGGTGAATTTCAAGGGTTTCCAACCGAGAATAGGGCGCTTCTTGAAACTGCACGTCGCCAGAATGTTCACGACGCAGTCGTCAGCGAGCGGCCTGACTGTGTGGTCAGCAACTCCAGCGGCGGCCCGTTTCGCTCGGGTGCTACGCGACAACCCTGACAAAGGACTGGCCGCTGCGTCCATTGCTGAGCTGCGGAGAATTCTACTGAACGCAGGAAAAAATCGTTCACTTATGTAAACCAGCAAGACAGTGCCGATGAAAAGAAACTGCAAAATACCGCCACATAAAAAAACGAAAAGCTGAAGGCGTGCTTTTTTGATTTTTCCGGTAGTTTCACGAAAAAATTAACAAATCCAATCGACGGAATTTTTTCCTGCGACTCCTGCTGCAGACAGCACCGTGGGATATGCGTTGCTGACGTGGGAATTTGAGGTTATGGTGGGATCAAGAAATTTTGTTCATAACATTTTAAATAGCAAAAGCGCAAAACACAGCTCGGTTTTTTTCTGTTCTCCAAAAGGCTTTCATTTTTTTGCAAGTATAGTTTTTGCGAGTTTTGGCAGATTTGTTTGCGGTCTGTTTTTGCGAAAGAGATATGGCGGCATAACATCGGAAACAATTTTAGAATCCTTTATCCATCCGCTTCGTTTTTGATCGCCCATGAAAATGTGAAAACAGAGAGAAACGGGATCGGAGAAAAAACATATTTTTTGTTGCAAATGGGGCGTCGAATTTGAATCAAACTCGATAAATTCGTTCTTCCTTCAATTCAAGGTTGCTTAGCATTCTCGATATTCTAGAAAAGAAAAAACAGACAGGTTTCAACAGACACACTTTAGATGGCCTACTGGAGCGACCAACTGGACCTGTGTGTTGCACAGAATCGTGATTGGCTGGTGGTTAGGCTGCCGGAATTATTCAAACTGTTCAATACGATCTACTTTCGGGCGACATCCGTCACGGACTCAATGGTGGAGAGGATGAACCATGCGATCATTGGGCGCTGGGATCAACTGCAGTCGATTAGGGAGCGACCCGTTTTAGATAGATACAATGTAGCTGTTGAAATGTTAGCGTGGGCCACAAGTGCAGTTGTGTCCCCCCGATCATGCCTGTGCGACGGTGTGGGGTACCAATGTGCGCGCGCAGCCCTCAAAATCGGTGTGCATCGCGCAGGAAATTTTTGCGGCGGCATTTTGGCGACACCGGTTTGAGGGCTGTGCATCATTTTGAAGGCTGTGTACCATTTTGAAGGCTGCGCAGATTTGCAAGGCAGCCGGTGCAGTGAATTAAAGCTCGCAAAGTTTGTTCTTGCGGGCTGCACACCGTTTTGAGGGCTGTGCACGTCGGTACCCCACGCCGTCGTTCTGGTATGGTCCCGATAAACAGGTTCTTTTGAAATGGCGGATGAATGGAAATTTCGGCGCTACCCAACGCAGTGTCACCATATATCAAATCCCGCGCCACGTTTTTGAATTTGTGCAAATCTGTTGTTCATGGCGTTTTTTAACGCCGGATTTTTCAACAGCGTAACCGTGAGACAGTTACTGTAGTTCAGTCACTGTAGCTGCGCGAGTAGTGTGAGCGATTTTTATAACGGGTCGCCCGCCAGGCAACGTTATGCGCAGTTTTACGAGGATGAATGTATGAAACGTCACGAAGGGATGAAACAGGAAGATAAACTCAAAAGTGGAGTGTTCCGCTTGAACATTCCGGGACTCTTGGGTGCGTTTTTTCTGTTGGCCATCGGCTTCGTCTGCGCGTGTTGCGTGTTTTTCGGGGAACACGGCGCGCGTTTCGCCAGGCTGCACTGCTGTGCCAGTGCGTTGCTGTTTTTGTGATGTGACAGTTTTTGACGCACATCAAAAACTTTATTGCTGTTTTGCTTCTTTTGCGTTTTTTTCTCTTGCTTTTGAAATTTTTCTGCATGATACACGTCTTCATACATTTACGCTTTTTATTCTCACTTTTTTACGGTAATTATCAATGAATAAATAAATCACTTAAAAAATCTGCTTGAAGGTTGAAAGTTGGAACTATTTTTCCGCTAATTTTTTTATAAACTATATTGTCCGGATAAATACACAGCAATTCAACATTCCACACCTCTATAATTAAGCAAACACAGTTTTATAAACACAATTTAGAATACGTACAATTGTAGATTTCATCAAAAAATAATAATCGCGATAAATAACTGATTTTGTGCGTTTTTGTAGTAGATTGCAAAACTATACTGTGATTCAGTTTTTTTTAAACTGTGTTCAACGAAAAACCATCTGTTGTGCTGTAGTCTACGGGAATGACATCGGACGAGCATCAAAAGCGCAACAAATTCACGCTCTGAAAAAACCAAGTCACAAAAATAATAAAATCAGTAAACGTGTACAGTGGCGGCTTAGTGCTATATATTTTTCTTCTCAAAGATAATTTATAGTATGTTTGTTTAAACCTGTCACTTTTGTAGATTACAGAGCATGCAAACTCACAGCGCTCATTTTTAGAACATTTGCCTTAAAAGCCAATTCACATGTAAGTCCAACTTTTTTGTTCAAAAAAATAAAAAGAGGGCGGTGGCGACTCAGTCGCAAGCCAGTTAAGCCACGTACTGGCGGCCCCTATTACCAGCTCGGGTTGCGGAGAACTGAGGGAAGGAGGACTGAGGCCCGGAGGACTGGTCACAGCTCACACACGCGGACGGAGAACTGAGGGATAATTGTTTGTTTGTTTGTTTGTTTGATCTGTTTTTTTATCTATGCGCGCATTGAGATAAAAAGATAAAAAAGGCAGTTGTGACGCAGCCGTGGAGGGTGGTATTCTGAAAAAAACCGATTTGAACTCCACTCGATTCCTGGAAAAAATTGGGTCTTCCTGTTCCGGCGAATAGAAAGATCCAATAAAAAGGGCGGTGGCGACGCAGCCGCAAGCCAGTTACTGGAGGCCCCTATTACCAGATCCAGCGGATATCAGTCAAGGTTTATGGGTGTACCTCGACCGCGCCAACCACACACCAGCGAAACACGGGGGACGCACAGGTGTGTACACCTGCTCCGGCAACCCCAAAGCCGGACTCGGCCACGCCCCCCGGGTTGAGCCGGCGGTCTGGCTTCGCTGCCCCCAGGGGAGCTGTGAATCGCCAAATCAGCAACTTGCCAGATCATTTTTATAATAGTTGGCTAGGTGTGAAACACGAGCCTTATCGTTCGGTAGTTAGCACTAATCGATAAGTTTCCCCTTCGTATGTTTCATTGTGTGCCGATTTTTGCATGCCCATCGTGTACAGTGACAAGAAGCACACACCTTTTTAGCAGTTCTCTGTATCACAAAGCGAAAAAAACATCAACGGTGCTACCCCTCCTTCCAACTACTTTTCTGTTTGCGTTGCTGGTCAGTCTATTCAACGTCGGCACCTATGGGCAGCGTGTTTCACGTGTAAATTGGTCTCGCTCAACATAAATGGTGGAATGAATTTTCACAAAATATGTGTATCACAATCGAAGTTGGGGTGCCGCGATACTTCGGTTCACAAATTCAACTAAAAAAATCAACCTCTGCAATTCGTAACTTCGTGACTATTTGTTCTCACAATTTGTGACTCTTTTCTTGCAACTCCAAAACCATTATTATTCTTTTTTGCTTATTTTTTGCAAGCTTTGCATTCGATGAAAGAAAGTGACATGTTTCAACAAGCATACCATGCAAAAAAATTTGACCAAAGATGTAGTTTTATTTGTCTATGAAAAAAACTTGTTTTCTTTTTACCCGCTTCATGGTCGGGTGCTCGTCTTCCCAGCTATCTGTGAAATCTTCCTGGAATTGAATGGAAAAAGTGACACTGTAATGAGAGCATGGGCACGGTTGTTTGGCGTTTCTCAACACATATCTTTCCTCAAAAATGCCAAAATCGTTCAAAAATCGATTTCAGTTTCTGTTCCATGCCGAAAGTTGTGCGGCTGGCTTCGCCTTGGTTTTTTTTTCAGAAATTTTCGAATGGATTTTGGCATAAAGTTTTGGCATGAAATGAATTCCGGAGTATGGATTTTTGCACTTTTTTCTAAACATGCGACAAGTTTAGTTTTGGCGCGCTTGCGAATTTACCGGAACGTTTCGCTTGCGTCTCAAACCACCATCATCACCATCGCCAGCGCCGTTTTCGTTTGAGCCTGCCTGAAAATCCAATAAAAATGATCGCACACTAAAAAATGCCCAAACTCGTGTCGCAAGCCGTGTTCGTGTCCGGCGAAAATTTATTGTATAATTTTTTTTATTTTAAAGTTTTAAAATTGCGCTTAAATGCAATAATTTTTATTCCCGGAACACGCAGCAAGACACAGGAAACGTCATCGGACAAGAGTTCGGCCTTTTTTTCAGCGTGGCAGAAGTGGATGCGACTGCATGCTGCGGCGTGTTTTAGTGTGTGTCACTAAAAACGAGTTGCAACTTATTTATTTTGCGCTACTTTATGCAATTGCAATATGCAAATACTGAAAATGTTTCAAAGCTACGCGGAAATTTCGAAACAGCAGAACAACTGAACCTCTGACGGCAGTTTCGTGCAAGAAAAAAAAATGAACAGATCCGAATCTTTCTCGCGGAATGTTTGATGCATATTCGGACCACGTTCGGGCGCGAAACAGCGCGTTCAGTCTTTTTCCGCTGTGCGGCTTTTCCACAGATCTACTTCACATTACCCCGCCTCCTTTTCACAAAATGCAAGTTTTACCGCATTATCGTTCACGCCATCTTGAACGTTGTTGTCTTCGTCTACCGCAGGAGCCTTGAACACAATGTACAAATTATGAAAGAAATGTAAAAGGTAAAAATGTGAAAGGTAAAAGTAAATGCCACACACAACTGACGCAACAAATGTCACGAGAAACAATAAATACTACACGAGAAGCAATAAATGCTACAACAGCTTCCTTCCGCCAACCACATTTTCGTCCTCATTGCCTGAGTCATGCGCATGCACGACCACGACGAACACAACGACAGCTAGTGCCAGGACGAGATGCAGTTTGGAAGCCATCCCACTTTGAATTCTTGATTCAGTTTTTTTTTGTTTCGGGAGTTTTTGGTCCTAGAGACTTTTAGCTTGAAAAATTGGATTTGGTTTTTTTGTGCTTGGAAATCTCGGATTTTTTTACGCAGAATTTTCACGATATGTTCCACTGGCAGATTACCCGAAATTATGGTAAATGTAGATTTTTGATACCGGGACTTGCAAAAATACCTGTTCCTTTATCCAAGTTCTGAATATGGAATCCCACTCCTGGGTAACCGACGGAAGTAGCGTAGGGGAAAATTGAACTTTTGAACATGAAAACGGAGTTTTTACGGTGCAAACAGCGATATAAGACAACGTATTGTAAAGCCACCCGGTATAACTAAAAAGAGACCGACACCACGTCTTTATTGGCTCATTCGTGGACGACTGACCGATTTTCTCTTTGAGATTTGTGTTTTGAACCGACTGAAAACAAGACAATTTTAGCCACACAGAAAGATTTTACTGTTGGAAGAGAAAACAGTAAAAAATCATAAAAAAACTAAATGATCAACAAAGCTACCGGTGGAAAAGCTTCGAAACCGTACCGTGTAGTTTAATTATAAAAATAAAAATAATTTTTTTCCAATCTCTACTCAAACGGTGAGAAGGTATAGAATAGATCTTCTACACAGGATGTTTTATCACAGATCTTACACACAAAGAACTATTGTGGATTTATTCAAACGTGTCCGGACTAACGTGACGTCATTTTATTTAAAAACGCCCGTTTGTCAAAGTACAGGCACTAAAATGTCAGTTTGGTGTGACTGATTCGACATTCACCATTTGTTTACGGGAAGAAATCGGCTAAACGGATAGTCAGGTTTGCTGTGAACGACAAGCGCATGTTTTGTGGCACATGACGTCATTTCAGTGGGACACGTTTAAAAAAATAGGCCATACCTAAAAACGTCATGCTTGAGTTTCAAGCAAGTTCGTGTACGCCAACGCATAATCTAATTTTATTCCAAAACATTGCAAAATGAAATATCAAACATGGCTACTATAATTCCAACTGTTATTTTTGTGTCGCTTGCCGCATCAAACTAAAACATAATCACAAAGCATAATCAAAATTAAAAAAGAAACGTAGAATCACGCTCGAAAGCGTGCAAAACTTTGTCTAAAACGCAAAATGCGAGCAGCGATTTTGTTCCGAAATTCACTAACTAGCAGCAGTGTTGCACAGCAGAGACCGACGGTCAACATCATGAACGCTCCCAGGAGATCGCGCGCCTTCAGCGGTGCCAGATGCATCGAGAAATCATCATTCAGAGTAGTGTCGTCCGCGAAGATCCGGTGACGACGTTCGCAACGCGCGTCGTAGAAATTGCTGTAGCGAATCTGAAAAATTGAAATGAAACACGCGCTTACACTCTGATAAAACTTACAGATTACAATTGCAACCTCGTTAGAAAGTAGAAACATAAATTGAAATGCTCTGTAACACGTTGGAAAACAGATGAAACGCACGTTTATGACTACTGTGCAAACGCCTGTTAACGTGCACGTTATCAGGATCCACATGTTTTGTGTGTCGCGTTTGTGCAACACTAATAATGCACTGAGTGACGTAACAGAGAACGTGCATGATGTTGGTTAACGTTACTCAATGAAACGCGTTCCCTACATGGCAGGCTGTGTCACGCGACATGCACTGGAAGTCTCCATACGTTTTATTAGCACCAACTGCACAAAAGGAATAAGAGAAAAATCGACTGAATAAAAACCAAAACGTTCACCTGAGTGTTGCGCAGCTGCTGCCAGATCTCCAAAATGTGCCCATTAATTCTGTCCATCAACTCTTCGCTGACGGCGTCCGCCCGAAAATACATCACATCCAGTGGGGCGGCAATTTCCGGTATGGTCAATAGTTGCCATCTTTAGAAAAAATAGGAAAGGGAGACAGGTGGCAAAACGAAAAAAAGCTGTTTCGAAATTTTTCATGTTTTCATTGAATTTCTTCACATTTTTTTCATGAACTTCTCGATTTAAAATGCATTATTGTAATTCAATTCCCTGAAAGCTCAAGTCGACGCACATGACACGTCACGCTGAAACTGCGTAACTCGAAACTCGAAAAATCCTCGAATTGAAAGCAAGAATTTTCCACATTCGAGAAAAAAAACACAATTTATTGGCAGAATAATTTTCATGCCAACCATCCCCCTCCCCACAGTCCTGTCGTGCCACTCGGTGCACAGATCGAATCGGTCACGCAGGAAACCGTCGTTTGCGAACCACGACAGGTACGCGTATTGATGAGGCAGAGCAGCGGTGGATGAGAAGAACGACGGTGACGACGACGCGGGCGGCGCAAACGACGACTTCAAGATCTCGCCGACTTCGTCGTACGAATCGACGAGTTTCAGCGAGTTCGGCAGGTTGTGCTTGAGAGCGTCCCGGAATCGTCGCAGTGCGGCGCTGTCGCCTTCGAGCGCTTCTATGACGTTCGTCGTGCCGACCAGCGATAGGTCGCCGCGTTCAATTGACTCGGACACCTCGGCTAACGAGTGATACCTCTGCTGGTTTTCGAGCGGCGCGAGCAGCTTGACGAGCATTGCGTTCGAGGAGTGGTGATGGTGGTGGTTTCAAAGGGCAGTCAATGCTTGAAAGTGTTTATAAATTAACAGTATTTGCTGTTGGTGTATCGATTGATTTCAACAGTTCACTACGTCACGTCACGTCACGTCACGTCACGTCACGTCACGTCACGTCACGTCACGTCACGTCACGTCACGTCACGTCACGTCACGTCACGTCACTCACGTCACGTCACGTCACGGACCATTTGTTTCCTTACTTTCACAACATTTCCACGTTGAAACCACCATCCCTGGTATAAACTGACGGCGATCAAGCCGAACGAGAACGCGAAAAGCATCCAAAGTGTTTTGGACGCTTTCAATCGGAACGCCAATGAAGGCAGTTCTCCGGCCAGCTGCGTCGGAATGGCGTTTTTGATATATTGCCAACTTTGCCATTCGGTTGTCTCGTCACGTGTCGCCAATCGGTCGTACGTTAACATCAGCGCCGTCATCACCATCGACGTCGAAATCAACAGCAGCCACAACTGGAGTCGGTTTCGACAATATAACGTTTGTCAGTGGTCTGGCATGTTACGCATAATACGTAAAAAACTTGCTCTCAAAATGCCGCAAAACCAACAATATCACACATCAAATTGGTTGCGCATCTGAATTGGCCAGCAAATAAACCACAAAAATCGCGCGCCATCATTTTGCTGGAAACCGACTCCGCGCCTGCAGGTCGAAAACGCGAAACACCAACGCGGCGTACGCGAGCAGCGAGGCCGGCGGCCGTGGCAGCAGCAGCGTCGGCTGGTTCTCCATGCACGGGTAGCTCATGCGGAGGCCGCGACGCTCGGCGAACGGCGACGGCGTCCAGAACCACGGCAGCACGTCGATGGTCGTCAGTGATTGGTTCGAAGCTAAGCTACTCGACCTGGATTGGTTCACAGCTGAACTACTCGACCATGATTGGTTGAGCGTCGTATTCACCACCGCGGATTGATTGGCTAGTTGCGCGAAGAAGCTCTCGATCGACCAGTGTTTCAGCGGCGTGATCTCGACGAATCGATAGACGATCTCGGGCACGCCGGACAAGATCTGTTGGAAGGCGTCGAGGTCGCGGCCCGGAAAGTCGGCGCAGTCGCCGGTGAGGCCGCACGCGCGGATGGCCGGGGTCACGAGACAGACGTCCGGACGCCCGGCAACTAGCAGACTGCAAGCCAGTGTTCTGTCGGTGGCTTCCAGTTTGGAACACATATGAAGTTCGCTGTTTGCGGTTTCGCCAGGTAGACGCATACCGCGGTGCCCCCTGGCTCGTCAGTGCGACGGACACCTGGCAGAATTGCCGAAGCTGTTTTACCACAGACAGATCATACATATCAGCGAACCTAAGTAGTAAAATCACACAAAAATTAACCATCCCGGGCAAAAAAAGCCACAAGGGACCCGCTATTTTGCGAGCGTATAAAATACATGAAGGATGAAGTTCGCATGTTTGCGGATTCGCCAGGTAGTGTTTGCCGGTGACGCCCAGCAGCGTTGATAGACGCGAAACTGAGGTTATCAGTTCAAGGGCTACACAACCGGCAACTTTGACGTCGCGACTGCAAGTTAGACTCGGCGGCTGCTCATCTGTCTCGTGACACCGGCTCGAACGCGAACACGCCAACGTTCAGAAGCGTTTGTTGGTGAGCGGATGTCATTTTTTTTCCGGCTGTGGTCGGCCGTGGATTGAACGCCGAATAACCTCTGGTCTGACTCGGTGAATTGTCGGAAAAAATATAAACAGGACGGTAAATTCGCTTTTTGTAAGTGAATGTAAGTTGAAACCAAATTGTGCAAACACAGCGTTTTTTGCTTGGCTTATGGATTGTGGCCTCCTGGCCACGCATACTTGTATATGCGTGAAAACAATGTTGTACGTCAATTTTTACTTTGTGTGCTGCGGACTGACACCGCGAGGGCTGGACACTGTTTTGCGAAGACCGCGGCGACCCAGGGCTCTTCAGTTCGACAAGTCGCCAGACCGCACAGGCTGATGTTTCGTGCTGCCATTACTACCCCTCGGCGTACGTACGTAACATTTTTGAGCCTTTATTCGGTTCAGCATGCTGTACATGCTGCACTTACAGCAGATGTCGCTGTTTAAAATTTTACACCGTTTTTTTTGAAAAGAACTTTCGGACATCATGTACATATCGTATATCTTCTGTTGAATCGCTGGCAATTTGTTTTTTTTTCAATTTTAAGAGTGCCACGTATTTGGTTATTGGAACTTGAAACGGGAGGTACATGTGCGTACACGTTATGGCACGTTGCATGTGTGGTAGTACATGTACACACGGAGTCGAAGAAGGTTGTAGTTACCCACACCCATGAAATATGATCATGTCTTTTTATTGCGCTTGCATGGATGGATGAAGTTCCCAAAACAAAGCACGGTTCCATTTGATGGTGCTTCATCATTCATATTAGCGCTTTAGCGCGCGCGTACTTGAATGGGCCGTAAAGAGAGAGAAACACGATAAAGTCATCGACTCTCGACAACAAACTGGTGGGAGAGCACAGGGAGAAGTGGAACATGTGAAGGTGCTGACAGCTGTAAAGTTGAAGCTCAAGGTTCCGCTCTGTCAAGAACCGGTCCGAAAACAAACGACGAACTTTTTATTTGTTCTTTATCTTTGTTTTATAAAACCTCCTCACATTTATTTGGGTGTCACAGAAAATTTCACGTTTTGTTCAAAATTGTTGATGTTGAAATTTTATAAGCACGCTTTATGCAAGACTTTACGGCATATACAGAGGCGGCCAAAAGTTTGGAAACCCCATGCGTTGTGTGCGTGTGCGTGTGCATGGTGGTATATGCGTGCTTTTACTATGCGTCTGTCAACACATGCTAACTTGTTTTTTTTATAAACACATTCATCAGAATCGGGATAATGCACACACAGCGTGTGTAGGACATCACCATGAAATCCACAGCATAATTGTGGATTATCTACCAGTGTGCCAGCCCGTTTTATACTCACACAGAGCGAGGCAAAGTTATTTCAGCGCAAACACCAAGTGAACATACAAATTGTATTATGCTGGCATCCGCTGTCCACTTCGCTCACGAATGGGCAATCAATGTAATCAAGTGCATTTGAGTGTGCGTAAAAGTTTGAACTGCAAAAAATGATAAGTTGTGTAACGTGAACACGTCCAAAAGTCAACACGTCACGCCGCTCTGGCGGGCATGGTTGGGTTTTGAAGACAGTCTTGTTTTACAGTCAGCGCAAAACTGCGTACGCTTGCGTCCAAAAGTTATTTTTTACAGAAACTTAAAAAAATTGAACGGCGATATCGGGTCGCGCACTGCAAACGAAGAAAAAACGACTGCGCAGCATATGAAGTGCGTTATCCCGTTTTTTTGTCTGGCCATCGATCAGTCACACCACCTGCGTGGAACACTTTTTACCCCAATTTACAATTGTACCTATGTGTAACAACCGCAACAGCAAAGTTACGAACTGTACAACAGCCCACTGAACACATGGAATTCCATAGGTTTGTTCTGCGACATGTGGCACTGAAGGATATCATGATATTGGCACTGATCAGTGGGTCAGAAAGGTTATAAAAATTTACTAAACACAAGTGCTTAAAAACGACATTTTTCATACAATTCGTTTTTGGTGCGGTTGGTTGAAACGCGTTGTTATTCATTACATTGTCAACTGTTGTTTCAGACACTGTGGTTATCCGGAGCATGACCATGACTAATGAAAAATGCGGAAGACGCATATAAAAGATGGAATATGGGTTTGTGCAAGCAGTGAGTAACTTTGCTTGACAACTACATATTTTCAAGTCTCTGATGTGGCACACACGGATACAAGTACACACATAAAGTAATATTTTTGCGCCGCGTTTGTTTTGCTGAGTGTGCCACCTTAATATGCGTCTTCAGCGTTTATATCAGATAGATAATATCCCCATTTTACATAAGCCCGAAAGGGCGGAAAAAATTCAAAATCCGTTGGGCAAAAATACTTTTGAAATTTTCATTTAGCGTCTTCGCACTTATTAGGACAACACAGTTTTTCCTTTTTTTTGTTTTTGAACTGATTTCGTCAACTTTTCTACTGCCGATTAGCCCGAAATCTTCAGGATTCAGTAGATAGCGGGACCACTGCTCGCACACAATATATCGAGCCCAGAATTCGAGGTCAGCGCATTGTAAGATATAACCCTGGACTACATAGATTTCTTGGTTTTTGTTTTTGGACCGATTTAGCTAATTTCGCAGCCGAGTCTCGCGAGCCTTCCAAAGTCGTTGATTATTCTTGCGCACCGCTGCGAATTTTGCTCTTCAAATCGTTGACACTGGTGGTCGCGAACGGTACACAATTTTCTTCAGGTGCCCCCTAACCCATAAGTCAAGAGGAAATGCGCAATTGGCTGTCGCCGTCGTTCGGTGACCGCTGGATCGGCCGCTGGGGCAGAATTGAATGGCCCGCGAGGACTGCGGACCTGTAAGCTCTTGACTTCTGGGTTTGAGGGCAGCTGAATGAAATTGTGCACCGTATGGCTCCCACCATTGCAGCGGTGGTGTGCAAGAAATCAACGATGATTGGGCTCTGTATCAGAAGGTGTCATTAGTTTCAAACATCGAATGTCGGCGATCATTCAGAACAATTTTTGTTGTTGTTGGGATGCTTTTAGCCAGGGCTAATCCAGAGAAGCGTACAGGAACGCCATTGAGTAGGACGCCCATCGAGTTTTCTGTCATTAAGTGCCAAAACACCCCTCGACGGGGCTCGATCCCCGAGCGCACAGACTGCAGTCTAACGCACTACCACCAGGCCACGAGGGTGACACATTGGAAAACACATTGAGCTATACGAGTCGTACGAGCCATTTACTTTTGTTATCTTTTTTTGGGACACCCTGTATAAAAAGATTGTTTGTTTTGCTCTGATTTTTCGCTGCGGAAACCGCTGGAAACATTTGTAGAGCGAAATGAAAGCTAAATAGGCGTGCAATCTTTATTTTTAGTCGGAAAGTGTTGAACATGAGCAAAAAATTTTTTATTGAAAATTTGTCAGTGTGACGTTGATGATGGTCAACGCCTCAGAAAAAATGGAAATTAAGAGAACACAACAGGTGTCAATTTTTTGGGGGCGGGAGGGGATAAGTGGCACCTTGGTTATAGATGGTATACTATTGGCTCATTATTCATTAGTTGACGAATGAATAATGGGGTTTTTAAATTATTTGAATAATACTATTTTGAATAATGAGTAATAGGTCCATTATTCAAATAGTACTATTGGTGACGAATGAATAATGTAACCAAAAAACTAGGCTTGTTAAAAACAAGTTGCACAAGATGCTAGAATTGTGGTGTCCATAACACTCGAATACACCAACAATCAACACCCAACTTTGTGACACCTCATCAGTGACACCTCATGAGCATTGAAAAGTGACAAAAAATGTACACTGAAAAGAACGTACTGAAATCAACTTGTAAATTTCCACGGGTGGTGCACCAAAACAAATTTCTGAAACTAAAAATGAACTAGCGGTTGAATTGTTTTGTTTGTTTATGCAGTACGTCAAATGTTTATCATGTTTTTCCGCATTTCAACCATGGGCCACCAGAAATCTGCATGTTGCACTGCACTTTATTCGCAAATTCGTATTAGCTGTGCAAAATTCAACACATTTTTTAAAATCCTGAGTGCATTTTAGTTTGGAAAGGTGAAAGAATCGTTTAAATTGGTGTTATATAACTCGAGATACAACCATTTTTGTCCAGAAAATCGAAAAATCAACAAACACAAAATGAAAGGAAATCACACCTGGGGTTGTTTTATTGTATGTGGCATGCACACATACGTATGTGAGCAATTATGCTCCCCTCACGCGATAATCACACAGAGACAGTGTTATGTTTCTTTCTGTTGTTGTTGTGTCCATCTATGCTGCACATACATTTTTACGATATGGTTATCTTATTGCAAACGGCTATAACTTTTACACCGTTCATCCGTTTGAGCTGAAATTTGGATATGTTTTACCTGTATACCTAATAGTTGTCGCCAATCAGTTTTACCCTAAACCGATAAGAAAAACAGAAGTTAGGGCGTTTAATTATAATTAAACGCTTTGTTTACTCTGATGAGTGTTGATTTGATTGAAATGGTGATTTGCACTTGATCCTCTTCGCCATTGATCCGATAACAAAAACATCAATGTGCCAAGGTTAAAAATAGAAAGATGCAGATAAAAGCCAATCAACAATCGTCCATTATTCATTAATCATTCACTATCGGCAAATTATTCAAGTGAATAATGAATAATTTAAAAAATTACGTGAATAATAGTTTTTGAATAATATATTATTCATCCGTCATTCATTATTCAAACTCAGATTTGATGAATGAATTATTCATACCATCTATAACCTTGGTCGCCTGCTAGGGGGGGGGCTGCACCGGATGCTAATCATTTGGTGGTTTTGACAAATTCAAAAAAAAAATCCTTTATACCCACTTCTGCCCTTCTAAAGTGGTTTTCGTTTTATAAAAGGACGTATCCCTGACATGCAAGACTTGACGAAATGTGATTATTATCAACCTGGCCTGCCGGGCTGAAATAGGCTGGACGAACTAGGGTATGGCCGATTAAACATGGCAGCTTTTTTCAGGGTTCAAGGAGCGCGCGAATTTTGAATGAAAGAAAAAAGATGTTTAGAAACCAAACTGCGTGCCTAATTTGACACGTTTTTGAAAACCAATGGATTATCCGCGCTGTTTTGTGCATTCTTTCTCCCTTGCACACATGATTGGGAATTATGTTGGCATTTTTGAAAAAGACAACCCCTAGTCTGCGACTGATCCCGCCTTGATGGACTGCCTCATTGATTCGGCCATACTGTACAAACGTAGCTCGCGAACTCCCCAGCCTCAGCCTTTTCAGTTCTTTTGCGCGTGCCTTATTTCAGGAATAAAATGGAATTGACGATCAAGAACATACTCATAGTTCTTCTGCTTAGCCGCCAAACTTTTGGTAAGAAAAGTCTAATCTACCATATTTATGTACACATCAACATGTACACATTCAATAACTGTACAATACACATGTACAGATTCGCAATAACTGAACGTTATTGCTGTTGATAACACTAGCCTATTGACCCGAGCGTATTGGGCTTAATCAATGCCAAGCCTTTTTGGTGAAGTGGCATTGACTTAGAAAGAAAAAACAGTAACGTTTACTGAATAATAACCCTGAAGAAAATTTACCTTGTGCTGCCGTGAAGTCGCCTACAATACAATATTTTTGATGTATTTGAAAATAAATAAAAATGCGAAGTTTATGATTTTGCTATTTTTACCCGTTTACCCTAACCGAAGGCAAGCCTTTTTGTAAGTGAAGTAAAATTGAATAAAAAATATAAAAACTAACGTTTTTTTCATTTACCCGTTTTAAAAAGCTAATGCTTTTTTTACCCGTTTACCAAAGCCAAGCCTTTTTTTGTAAAGTAAAAATGCGAAGTTTATGATTTTGCTATTTTTCCCCGTTCACCCTAACCTAAGTCAAGCCTTTTTTGTATGTGAAGTAAGATTAAATAAAAAACATAAAAATTAACGTTTTTTTCAATTACCCGTTTTAAAAAGCTAATGCTTCTTTTACCCGTTTACCTAAGCCAAGCCTTTTTTGCAAAGTAAAAATGCGAAGTTTATGATTTTGCTATTTTCACCCGTTCACCCTAACCTAAGTCAAGCCTTTTTGTATGTGAAGTAAGATTGAATAAAAAAATATAAAAATTAACGTTTTTTTCATTAAAAACAACCCGTTTTAAACAGCTAATGCTTCTTTTACCCGGTTACCCTAACATAAGCCAAGCCTTTTTTCTAAAATGAAAATGAATTGAAGAAACAAAAAAGTGACGTTTATAATTTCGTTTTGCAGTCATTGCTTCTTTTTACCCGTTTACCCCAACATGACCCTAACATTTGGCAAAGTGAAAATGAATGGTAAATACCATTTCGACCTAATTAAAAAAACTAACTTTTTTCAGAGACGGTTTTGTTACATCTTTCGCAGTCGCTCGTCAAGTTTTGAGCAGCAACAATTGCCAGTTGCCCATCGTGCGTTACGTTGAAATTATCGCGCATAAACCATGGAGTATCAATTTGAAAATGAAACATGGAGTATCAATTTCAATGAAATTTACTTGTTTTGAATCCAAAGTGCAACTTGCAATGCCGATGTCGATGTGCGTTTTGCAACCCGATTTTTAAAACAAAAAAAGTTCAAACTTTTTTCAAAGACGGTTTTGTTACATCTTTCCCAGTCGATCATCAAGTTTTGATCAGCCACCGCTTTCATTTGCCTATGCTGCGCCGAACTGTCTCTGTTGACCAAAGAGTATCATGATGACTCCAGCTATGAAGAGCGACGTTTTGAGAAAACAATCTCAACTGGCATTAATAAAAAAAATAGGTTAAGGAAATTGAGATAAAGTTTTTTAAGTAGCAAAAATGGGCGCCAATTCAAATTGCAAAAAAGTGCCACGCACAGACAGACACTTTGTAAATTTAATAATATAGATGTGAAACGTGGCGATGTTTCTGATGTTGCCTTTCTGTCAACGTTTCAATCGCGGTTGATCCTGAACTCCACTGAAAACCATTTCAAAACTCTATACCATATACAGTGCATAAAAGCACTAAACAAAACGGTTCATCTTAGTGGTAAGCAAACAAAGAGATGGAACGTTTTATAAATCAAACTTTGTTTAAGATATAGAGCTTTATGGGTGCTTTTTTCGAAAATGTTTCGAAATGGTCTTCATTGTGGAAGGCGGCAAATGAAATTCATTATTGAGAAAAAAATGTTGCTGCTAACTTCACTAACGAATTTCACCACAATTTTTTTCCACCAGAAATATTGCAATTGCATCACGTGAACTCACACGGCGATAGCAATTCACCCTCCCAAATTGAGTAACGTGTTGAAAGACATTAGCAGTAGTGAGAATTTTTTTTTGTTAACAGTGCTATTACAGTGCCAGCCATAATTAATGCGCAGTTTGAGTGCATGGAGCTCCGTCGAGCTCGATGGAGCTCGCAGTCTTGCCACACACAAAGTATAGAGGGGCGGAGTTCAGGTGTGTGCATGCAGGCGTGTTAAAAGGCTGCGAGAGATGTGGAGCTCCACAACTCTCGCAAGAAAAATGAGCGCGCGCGCACGGCCCAGCCCATCAAATACACAGGGCTGCTGTGGAGCTCGATCGAGCTCGCTGGAGCACCATCGCTATCTACGTTGCGCATTAATTATGGCTGGCACTGTATGTAGTGGTGAAACTGCAATAGTAAAACGGTTCGTTTTCTCTGTGATTGCGGCGCGGCGTTATGCAATGCATGATCGTTCACTTATTCGGCATGTGCAGAGCAGATGATCAACATCCGCGACGCGGAGTGCGACGAAGCGAATCAAGGCAAACCGGACGAGTGCAAGGGCGGCGCGTTGTGTCTGCACGCGTTGGATCGCGTCGCGGACGGCACAACGGTGAACGAGTTTTGCGACTGCACGTTGGGCGCCATCCAGGTGTCAAACGAGCTTTGCTCAGGTATATTTTCATTTTTTGCATCATTGGTATATTGCATCACTGATATTTTCATGTGATCCATAAAAAAACTATGACATATTTTTTCAAACGTGTCCCAATTTTGGCACCATCATGGCAACTGTTTTTTTGCATGCACATTGACACTACTTTCGTTTCTTTTATGGTAAAATAAACTGAAGTAGTGTCAATCAAACTACAAAAATCATGCACTGTACATGTATTTATTTAGATAAAAACCACTGCTTGATTGACGAAACAGTTTTTCTTGTTTTCAAATGGCCTTGCATTTGTCCATTTGCCTTGCGAACTTGTGTTTTAATACGGTATAAGGTGTAAGCTATAAGGTTTTGCATATATCTAGATACATAAGCTCTCCTTATATGTATAAATTTGAAAATCATAAATTTCTGAAAAAAAGTGGAATTTTGTTGACGGCCTTGCAAGTGGGAGGAGGTTTTATAAAGCGAAGATTGGGAAGTCCGGGCTTTATAAACAGGGTGGGATTTTCGACCAAGTCACATTAAATTTTGAATTTTTTTGGTCTCCCCGCCGCGTGACACTCCGCCCACTATTTTGGGTGCGGGTCTTATACTGTAAGTGGGAGGAAGCGTATATGCAATACATGAAGTTCGCTGTTTGCGGTTTCGCCAGGTAGACGCATACCGCGGTGCCCGCTGGCTCGTCAGTGCGACGGACGCCAGGCAGAACTGCCGAAGGTGTTTTACCACAGACAGATCTTCTAGGTAAGAGTTTACGGTATTGCAGCACTGCCGGGCAACGCGTGCTACCCAGGAGCGCTGTGTCTCGGCGGGAGTGCGTGCACGGAGACGACTGTGTCCGACACTGCAACGGCCGGTACCTGCGACTGCCCCGCCGGCACCACGCTCATCAGGGAGGGCCATCGCGGATGTTTCGGTCTGGTATTTGCAATTTTTTTAGATTCTGCGACTGAATGCGTGTGCAGACGTCGCAAGGAAACTAATTTCATTCTTTGTGTGGCAATTCAAAATAGCCTATGCGACTCAGCCCTGTTCAGGGCATTCGGATCACTTTTCGCCAACTTTGAATTCGCCGCGTCATGCATGAAACTGTTTATTTATCTATGAGCACATTGAGTCTCGAGACCAAACGGAAAGATAATAGTGACGCTTTTTTACGAAGAGAAGGACACTCCTGGACTACGACATTTTTGTTACTTCTTGTTTTTATAGTCACCCGGCCGGATAAAATGTTTAGATTCTAATAAAAAACTGAGGTTTCAGGTGGCCCGGGTGCCGACTGCTCTGGTGGAGTCACCTGCACTGCTGGCTCAGTATGCGCGTTGGGTAAACTTTGCGTGTGCCCCGATGGATGGGTGCCCAGTGGCGGCGTTTGTCTTCGTCAGTGTTCAGTTTCAGTTTCATATCACACGTGTGCCACAGTGTAGCAAACTTGTAAAACACTAGCGAACGGTGTGTGTGGTACGGAATGGCCGAGTAAAACGGCAGTTTTTTTTTCAGTGTGCCAGGAGCGCGCGAAATTTGAATGAAAGAAAAAAAGACGTCCGGAAAACCAATTGTGTGCGAAATTTGACGTGTTTTGTTAAACTCATTGATTTTTCGTGCCATTCTGTTCATTCTCTCTACGCCTTGCACGCACGATTGGGAATTATCTTGGCATTCTTGAAAAAGACAACTCACAGTCTGCGATTGATCCCGCCTTGATGAAGAATACAAGGACTGCCTTATTTATTTGGCCATACTGTACAAAAATGCAAGTTCAAATTTGGAACTCACACCATTTTTCATTGCAGTACCTTTTCTCTCTTCACTTTTAATCACGTAGACTCGACTTAATGTAACTGCTAGTCTACAGTTGCCATGGTACTGAAAAAAGGGTAAATTAAATTCCATATGGTACTGAAAAGTTGCTCTTCCAAGCCGTAACCACGTCGCGGCCAAAATGGGTCTAGTGGTCACCCGACACAACTCCCTCATACGTTTTTCAGTTGATGCCCACAAATTCACGTTGATTTGCTTCGCCAAAGATCAAATGGTGATGACTGAGCCGAACGAGCGACTGCCCGAGTACAAACCAGCAAAACGCATGGATCAGCTGCGCACAGGAGAAAACGTATATTGAACCGGCTGTTTAAAAACCGTCAAAATAACAGAATGTTTTTACCACCAAACGTGACTTTGTTACTTGAAATTTCCAGTGCTTTGTTCTGGGACTGGTACAGGCAATTCATTGCGGGCAGGTCTGCCATTTGCGCCATAGGCTCAAAGTTCTCTGAGGTTTAGGTCTGCGAATCTGGACGCAGATTGAGCGATGACCTCAGTTCTGGAACATCCCCAGAAATGACCATAAAGTGGCATGTTACTGTACATGATTGGACCACCCCATGTCACGCTAATGGAAGCTGCCAAAATTCATGCCAAAATCCAATCGAAAAGTCATTCCATGCAAAAATCCAGTCAGAAATTTGTCCCATGCCATAATTATTTTACTCTAAAATTTAAAAAAATGCAGAAAATGACAAACAGAACAATAACACGCAGTTTTTCTTATGGTAATGAAGTTTTGGCATGGTTTTGGTACTTTTTTTTAGCGCGAGTACGGATGTTACAGGTATTGGTGGGCTACAAAAATGGCCAGCCAATCTATAGCCCGATCGTAGCGTGGTACCATCGAAACGTCGCTGGTTCGAACGAGTACCTCCAGATTGAAACCGAATCAGGGAAAACTCTAAAAATCTCCCGTCAACATCTTCTGCCGCGAATCGATTGCGACCAGGCCGTGTCACAAAAAAGCATTTTACGTGGAGTTTTTTTAAAGACGGCCGATCAGTACCAAAATGAGGGGGGTGAAGTCCCTTGGCAGCCACTTCCCAAAACCCCCACACAGCGATGTTGCCATGGTCGAAAAAACTGCAAAACGTGAAAAAATTAATTTGAATTGCTTGCTCACACCATCACCTTATTTTTTTGAGTGCACTACGTCTTGGCCCACCAAGTACAACTACTATGACTGGTCACTTCTTTCGCAAAGTACATTGATTCAGTCTGCAAAGTTAGTCTGCAGTTATAGTTTCGAGTTTCGATGTGTTCTTTTTTTGTGACACGCGACCAAAAGCCGCTGAATGTGGAAGCAGCCGTGGAGGCCTCCGAGTTTGCCGACAAGGCGCGCGCTGGCGACTGCCTGATCACGGAGCGGTGTGGAGAAATGCAAAAAGACAAAATTATACAGGTGATTGAACCCACTGATGTATTCCAACGGACTGAGTTGATTTTAATAGCGTCAATATAGCAACTGCAACAGAAAACAGCTCTCTGCTCTGCGCAATGCAAATATTACCGAAAAATCTCGCTAAGGGTATCCTCATATTAAATTTGAAAATCAAAAATTTCTAAAAAAGTTGAATTTTGTGCGACCATCTTATAAGTGGTAGGAGGTCATATAAAGCGGAGATTAGAAAGTCCGGCCTTATCAACGGAATGCGATTTCGACCGAGTCAAATAAATTTTGATGTTTTTTCGTCTCCCGTGTGACACTTTTGGGAGGAACCTTATATGCAAGACTGTACGGTATTTGTAAAACGCGCGCAGCACAATAGCTAATGCGCGGTGTGCACACGCAATTGTTTGCAAGTGAAAAACATCATGAAAACCATTATAAACCGGTTGATCAGATCTCGAGCGTGTTGAGTGACGGTGCGTTTGCGCCCATAACCGAGGCCGGGCACATCATGGTCAACGGGGTACAGGTGAGTCCGCTCGCCGCTGCATTTCTGACTTGCTTTTGGTTTTTCAAAAATTTCTTGTCTGGAGTGAAATTCTGTTCCATTTTCGAACAATTAAAGCTCGAAAAGAGCCGTCATCGTTAACTAAAAATAAACAGAAAAAAAGCAATTATGTGCGTGCGCCTCGCAAACGTTCAAACAGAGCAGGTGACTCAGCTCCGACCAGTTATTCACATTGTTCAATCACAACATTATGTGTTGTTGACTGCCAAAGTTTGAAACAAAAAACGCAAAACTTTATTTTCTTACTGCTAAACAACAACGAAAACGGGAAAGAATAAAAATGTATCAAATTTTGCAGCACTGTTTTATTTTCAAACTTTACAAATATGCTGGACTGGCTTGTGGCCACGCTTGTTATGCGTAAAACACTGACTAAAACTGGCCATTTTTGTGCAGGTGTCATGCTACGCAGCGGTTGAGTCGCACCGTCTGCAGCAACAAATCGCACAAATGCTACCGTTGGGCGAATTTAGCCAGGGGAACGAAGAAAACAACTACAAAGTACCACGGCTTCTGAACTCGCTGTTCATGATAAACGAAGCTCTGTCTTTCCATTAGCTATTGAATCCATTTTGTCACTTTTTTCTAATTTCCACATTCACTTTCATTTTATCAAAAAGGCTTGGCTTAGCTTGGAGAAAAAATGGGAAATATAATCAACATTCAAAGTCTACATGAACGATTTTTGTTTATTCGGAAAAATTTTGTCAATAACGCAAATCAAACGGTGATATGGTTTCTGTTTTTATTCGTCCCTTGAATTTTCTCTCAGCAATTTGTCGGTTAGAAACATCGTCAGAAAATTATTGAACGTCTTGCGTTTTTGCTGAAAAAAGCAAAATAAGCTTTGTTTGTTGTTATTCTTTGAGCATCACTAACAATAACTGTCACGTCATGTACAGTACAGCACCTGAGAGGCGGTTGTTCAACAGGGACAAATCACTTTCTTCGAAAAAGCAATTGTGGACCCACAATTGAGACCCGGGGGACTTTGTCCGTTGTTACAGTGTGGTACTGTTATAGCAACAACAAAATAAAAATATGATAAAAAACGAGGCTTTTCGCGTGTGGTTCAGAAAAGATATCGTCCTTTTGCATCAGCCAAAATAATGACCCTTTTTGAGTTCGGCTCTGAAACCCATGGTTGGACCGGCCTTTTTTACAGTCCAGCATGGTTCATGTTGATTCTGGTTTTGATTCTCATGAAAAACGTTTTTGTTTCTTCTCGCTCAGTGACCGACCTTTTCATCGGCGAAACAGTAGTAGGCCGCCTGGCGAGCCGCCACGTAACACTGCGCAGGGTTGGACACATCGGCCGTCAAGAATTGGCCGCAGTTCAACGGTTTTGTCGCGGTTTGCCTACAAAAAAGGTCGAATCTGTGAACATTGTGCCGAGAATTAAGAAAAAAACGTGGAGATTAGTTGTCTATTTATTTTAACAGTGTATCGGTATTTCTTTAAAAGGCCGAATCTGTTCATAAACTGAATCTACTTACGATTTCGTTGCTTCCTTGCATGCGTCCGTCGCTTCGCTCGGTGGTGGTTGGTCGCATTTCAGGCGAAAGTCTTGCGCAACAATTTCGTCAATACACCTGGCCGCAAATTGCAAGCACTAAAAAACTGCGCGAAACGATAATCACTTGAAAATTTCATGCAAATTTTCAAGATTGCAAAACCTTGTGTGTTCTGTATTGCTAGCCTAAACGATTTCTCCTTTCTCATGTGTGTTGTTGTTCATTCGATAAGTGTTCACTAAAAGTGCTGAGTGGAGAGAGAAACGTGTGTGTTGTTTGCAATGAATGAGATTTCTCTTCGTTCGTGGTTATACATTGGCGTCTGCATCGTAGCGAGCGTACTCGTCACCGTCGTCTGCACTGGCTGGTCGACACATGCCTCGTTTTCGCCCACATTATCGCTGATGCACTGTTCGTCGTCAACCGTGATCAGTGGCCGCGGTGAAGTGCATTGCCTGTAAAGTGAAAGTTTTTAAAAATATTTTTAAAAGCACCTGTTTTCTTATCAACTGCTGTTTGCTAGCGTGTGATAAGAAAACATTTTACTAGCTACAAATCGAGTCATGCAAAACCCGTGCACTTAAGCAAAAAACCACCCTTTTCCTTCAGAAAACAGATATGCAAATGCAACAGTTTTTCTTCTAAAATTTGAAGTGAATGTGAATCGATAAGTGTATAGTGGGGGCACGGGTTTGTGCATTTGCATCAATAACATGTGCACTGAACATGTGCATTCGTTTTTTGCGTGTTTGTCACAAATCGAAAACCAACAACGCCAACGCTGACATTGCGCCGATGCACTGCGCTGCGAACGTGCGTGCCAGCTCGAAACACGCTTCAACGAGAGCGAACGTCTCTTGGCATTTCTGTTTGCTTTCACCGATCGGCGGCGGTGGAATCGCGGGTGGAGCCTGATTGCGAGCTCGATGATGCTTTTTGACTGACGAATGGTGATTATCATGGTGAATCTTGTGGCTACCTTCGATCATGTAGACGCTTGCGAGAAGCTGCAAAAATATTAAAAAAAGTACAAGCAATTAATTGGTGAGTGAGAAACCAGACTCAGTTTCATTCAGTTAAAAAAACTGTTAGCTTTTTTCGTGCCAGTTTTTTCGTCGAGAGACAACCGACATACATACACTGTCCGATATCACAAAAATGGAGATTTAATAAAAATGATCAGTTGAGATATGTAAATAGAGGAACACACACTGTAAAATATGTATCTCAAACGCTATCTTACCGTCAAACAGAGAAAGAGCTTCATGTTGCTAGCGTTGCTCTGGGTTGGTATAAAACTTGTTGTACGTATTAGAAAATTCTTTCAAAAATACAGACTACACTGTTTGCAATTGGTAGAGTGTCACGCCCTAAAAGTGTCTGAATTGCATGAACATTACACAATTTTTTACCGTGACTGCAGTTTGTATGATTGCTGCTTTAGATAAGCTAAAAAACATGGCCTCAGTCAGTTTTTTATTTCTTGGTTTTGAAATAAAACAAAAGAAATGTGAGCCACAAACATCATTCGATCAAGAACAACCATTCAAAAACTTCATTTGGTTCAATCTAACATGTTCCGTCAATAAAATGGGCAAACTGCGTCATATCAAACTGCTGCAGCACTTTTCTCGCGTCTCCAGTGACATCTTCGCTTTCAAATCGTTTTTCCAAGTTTAAGCTAACGCTTTCTTTTGAATCCACCGGAACGATGATCCAAATGTTGCGTCCAATAATGCGCATGTACTTCAGCAAGACACCGAAGCTATCCAGTTTAGTTGCACCGTCGGTTAACACAATGATTGGCTGCGAAATTCGTGAATTGTACGCATGTTCGGCGATGAGAAACTCAAGGCTAAAATTGAAATGTTTTTGTAAAACTTCATTATTTAAAAAAACTACTTTAAAATAGCTTATATTTTATTTCACTTGGCCGTAGCTGAATTTTCGACTCTGTCCGGCTGGATCGACCACGAATACAGTAACGTTTTGCAGTTGATCTGTTTTCGGCATAGCACATGGAAGTGAGCACGAGGCGGGGCGACGGTCTGTGAAATGTTGAAATTTATTAACAAGCCACACGAGCAAACGATAACTAACCGTGAAATCGTTAAAACGAACCCGCAGTACTGTCAGTCTTCTCGTTTGTTGCGTGTGCTTGAATGTTTGATGTAGCTGCTCGTAAGTGTTACTGTTAGCTTGACCATGTATGATAATGGTCGGAGCACAAATACGATCTGCAGAGAAATGATTTCTTTAATGAATTTGAAGATCAGAAAGTTCAGAAAATTGCTTAAAACGAAAACAAACGTTGACCTTTAACATGAAATCCTACCTGTGGAGACAGTAGGCATCATCAAATGCGTCGTGTTTTCAGTAATCTGACGGTCACCGTCGTCTAAGGAAACCTATTTTTTGAAAATTCAGTAGAAAACAATAAGTAATCTTAACAAGTTTCAAAAGCCAAATACTTTGGTTGTTAGAACTGTCATAAAACAAACCGGATAATAAAGCAGTTGACCATTGTAATAGTACGACAGCAGCAACCGAGTGGTCTCGATAAAGAATTGATTCTAAAAACTAATAAACATCATGGAGAAAGTTGCTGAAAGAAAATGTAAAACGATAAAAACGCTCACATTAACACTTAATTCGTCCAGAAGTTGACGGGCCCTGGAATTCTCGGGATTAAGTTCAAAGTCATGACGCAAATTCTCCATCATTCGATGTGTGTATAGTTTAGCAATCAGGCCATGTTTTGTTGAATTTTCACCTCTGGGAGCTTCCATTCTTTCTCTTATAGTTGGAATCCACGCAAACAAATCCTTGAAGTGTCTGAGGTCATTTTCGGATAGCTCCTGGTAACTGGGCCACATTGGACTAATTTGAACGCTGTGAGAATGCAGCTGCAGAAAAGAGAAGCAGTCTGATAGTTTTTACAAAATACAGTTCATTTTACCCTCCACTAACCGTTGTTCTGTTTTTCAACCCATCATTGCCTGTCATGGTGACCTCAAGTGGATGCAATAAGTGTTGCTCAACAGAATTTGCATCGGATGACAACTCTCCGGTCAGAATAACTTCGCCGCCGGCATATAGTGCCGTCTGAAGTCCGTGGTTCGAATCGGTGGCAATTTGTGAAACGACTGGTACAGATGTTGCATCAGTCAGGCCACTGTTCGCTTGTTTATAGACAGTAGAAATATTGTACAGTAGCGGAGTGAAAATTTCATGGAAGAATGCTGTGAAAATAGAACAATTTTTGATCAGAACAACTCTTCATTATAAAGAGAATCTAAGTTTTACGTCTTGCTCGTACAACCTTTCATTTGCAAATCCGCGTCTTGATCATCATCGAAGACCATCCGAAAGCTGCCTTGGTTGTCCAGCGCTAAATTTCGCATCAAATCATGATCGGCCAAACGTCCAAACGAGATTGTGTGCAGAATGACGTTGCTCTGCAAAGATCTCGCCGACAACAGTTGCACTAGGTGGCGAATTTGATCCGCTTCCGTGATCCCGGCTGTTGGCTGACCGTCCGTTAATAGGATAATCGTTGGTCTGCAAGAATCCTGTTTGGAGAGTGGAATCACCCGCCGCTTGTCGAAATCCTCTTGAATCACTACATAGGCCTGTTCCAGAGCCTTGCTTAAGGCCGTTCCTGAAACAAAGCACGAATCGAAAAGAATGACACGTTCGACTTCTCCAAATACCAACAAACTGGGTTACCCCCATCTGCCTGAACGGATTCGATGAAATTTTCGGCTTCCAGTAAATTATCAGCCGTTGCGGACACGGAAGCTCGTACAGCAACGCTGTGGGAGAAACGAACAAAAGCAAACCGATCCGCTGGGCGTAATTTTCGAAGAACGGTTTTGATTGAATTCTGGCATAATTATTTTGACACTTCAGATAACAAAATAGAATCTTGGAGAAATAGGAAAAAAACATAATCACAAACCTTCATTTGCCGCAACTTCGTACCGTGCATTGAGCCCGAGCTGTCCAGGACAAAGCAAAAATACTTTGACTGCGCAGTCGGCAGGCCAACCGGCGCGATGTAATGGGCGAAGTCAAGGTTCTTAGACACCTGCAGTGTTGGTGCATCAAAAAACAAAAGCAATCGAGCAATAAAAACAAACCACGTTCAAAAAGTAACTCAAACAGCGTTTTTTACTTACGTAAAGTTCGCCAGCGTCAGGCCGTCGGAGTACATCGTACAAAACGATGAAATCACCAGAAACAGAAAACTCTTTACTGCCGTCGTTCACTTTTGCAAAACTCAGCACTGCCAACTCATAATTCGACGCCGTCTGCCGCTCGGATCGTGTGTTCGGATCGGCTAAAAAGCAAAAAAACGAATTTGAACAAACGCAAAGTAAAAACTCTGAAGTTTTTACGTCATATCACAAAACCTTCGATCTCCAATAGGTCTGCGTTGCTCAGGTGCGACATTTTCGGCGCGAATGTCGGCACGTGAACGAAGGAAATTTTTTGTTTTTCCGCGATCAGCACGTTCACTGTGGTGATTTCTGGTGCCTGAAAACAAGTGAAAAACACGTGACAGCGTTGAAACTGTTGAAAAAACGCACCTGAAAACAAACATAGTTTGGCTGCAGATTCAGTGCGTATTTGTAGACACCATGGCTGCGTCGCAGCAGTTCTTGATAGGCGACGTTCAACGTAACCGTTGTACCCTCGGTCACAAAAACCGTCACACAAAGCAACATGCTGTTTCTCCAGTCGGAAGTTCTGAAAAAAGTCAATAGAATTCACAAACCCTGTCTACATTTAAAAAATCACCTTCACCACTGTTTTTGAAGAAAAGGGACAACACGAGCCTGTAATGCGGCGCAAGTTTTGTTCGATTTTTGACATCCCCTAACGGCCGCTTCTCAACACGACCCGTTGTGATGGTGTTATTAATGGAGCTGCGCGGGGAAAGCTTGATTAATAGAAGCGAAGTAAAAAATGAATAAAAGCAACAGAAAAATTGTTGATGAAAAAAAGAATCTATTCTTGTTAGAATCTATCTTCTTATTCGAACAAAAATAATCTACTAGTAAAGTCTTGCATATAAGGTCTCCTTATATAAATTTGAAAATCAAAAATTTCTGAAAAAGTGGAATTTTGTGTGACAACCTTATAAGTGGGAGGAGGTCTTATCAAGCGAAGATTAGGAATTCGGGGCCTTATAAACGGGGTGGGAATTCGACCAAGTCAAAATTTTGAATTTTTTGGTTTCCCGCCGTGTGACACTTCGCCCACTTTTGGGTGGGGGTCTTATAAGTGGGAGGAACCTTATATGCAAGACTTTACGGTATATCTCAGCGCGTCAATTTCATATGTCGGCTTGAAAATAAACGTACTTTTTTAAAACTTGAAAACTTTTTAACTGTCCTGCTTTTTTAAGCCAATATAACTTTCACCAATAAAAAACCGCAAGCGCTCACACGGAGACATGATTGACTATGGCCGTCTTCGGCAGCACCGCCTCGAACGCGAGCTCGTCCGCCTGATACTTGCGATTGGTCAAGGTGGCGGCGAGGTGCGTCGTCGCGAATCGCAGTCTCACCTCGGCGATCGCGTCCAGGCGTTCATAGCGGAGGCCGCCGTCGTTCGGTGGCGCACGACCGAACAGTTCACGCTCGGCCTTGCCGTAGAATTGCACCTCCAGGGAGAGATTTTAGTGTTTGTCAAACCGAGTGAACAGTTCAAAGAGGCAGAAAAACTTTATTTAAAGCAGCTGTTTCCAAAAAAACACACAAACTCATATTATTTTTTGAAAAAGAACGACGGCGAAATGCGGTTGGTTCTGATTTTGGATTGAAAATTGTGTGGTTCTGATAATTATATTATTTGATAGAGAAAATTGAAAAGCAGGTGGTTTTCAAACGAATATTCACATCTTTGCTGGCGTTTAGAGCGCATCACCGTCGCCGTCGTTCTTTTTTTTGAAAAAAAATCTCACCTCAAAATTTGCTTTCTGATATTTCTGTATCTTATAAATTACAGCCAAGTTTTGTCCATTAAAAATTCAAACATTCATCGACACAAACACTCAAAAATAAAATAAATTCAAAAAAGAAAAATGCAATTTGAAATTTGAAAGGCCTGCGTTTGAACCTGATCAGGGCCACACACCAGCCAATCAGCTAATGCCCTAAGTTATTGAGTCCGACTATACTTGATTTACTTAAAGTGCTACTGAGCTACACAACGGTGCTTGTGGTTTTTTACGCCACAACCATGTATGTCCCCGTAAAGCAATATGGTAAATACTGGTAAATACATAATTGACATACCGCATGGCATTTCGGTGCCAAGTGAACAATAATCGCCACGGAAACAAAATGTATAACCGGCATGATTTTTTTGGATGTCTGATGTGCACAGAACGCCGTTGATTTTGGAGTGATTTAGTTCGTAAAATACCCACATGTATGTTGTTTGATGGTGTTTCACTTTCGATTTGGTGTGTGCTGTGCGCTATTAACAGCCAAAGTGACCAGCCGCTGACGGTGTAATGGAATGTCAAACGGTGTGACGTGACACGATTTTTGTTCGGCATGCAAATGTAAAGGTCACTGTCAAAAAGGTTTCACAGAAGTGCAGCATAACACCGTGCGATGCATGTGAGCGATGTTTTTCACACGGACTATTTACCGGACAGTTTCGTTTGTGTGTGTTGCTGTTGAAAGAACCCGCAGACCCAACGGTTATTCTGAAAGGTAAGCGGCTACGCTAAGCATAGAGTTCTACAAGTAGCGTGGGTGGACGTCATTTTATTTTTCACCGTTTTTTACCACTACTAAGCCGTGAAATTTCGACAGAAATAGAATCTCAGCAACGCCAACTTGGAAGACCATTGAAGGCGCTTACAAAAAATGACAGAATAGCTTAGCACTGTGGAACTGCAGTGCATTTAATTATTAGTGATTAGTGAAACATCAGCCGATTTGAGTGCCAATGTCACAATGGATTTTTTTGCTACAGACTGAATTAGTGTCTCTGATCAGATTACTCAACGACAGATAAACCACACAACGTTTTATTATTTTATTATCACATTAGCTGAAAATTTAAACTGGTTTATGTTGCTTTTGTTAACCGTTAATTTGAAAGGTAAGCGGCTATAAATACGCTAAGCATAGAGTTCTACGAGTATCCAGGTATCCATTTCTAAATCGCGTGGCCATTTTTTACGTGTCGTGTCCGTGCGTACGCACAAAAAACTAATTGCTAAACGCGCGTTCGTTTGCGAAATTTTGACAGAAATAGAATCTCAGCAACGCCAACTTGAAGGCGCTTACAAAAAATGTTAGAATAGCTTAGCACGGTGGAACTGCAGTGCATTTCATTATTGGGGATTAATGAAACATCAGCCGATTTGAGTGCCAATGTCACAACGGATTTTTTTTGCTACAGACTGAATTAGTGTCAGATAAACCACACAACGTTTTATTATTTTATTATCACATTAGCTGAAAACTTAAACGGGTTTATGTTGCTTTTGTTAGTGCTTTGAAAACTGATGACGCTTCTTTTGCAAAATCAAGACAATCAGCAGAAACCTGTATTTTTGGTGTATTTAGTTGTGGAGGACCCATTTTTGGGATTACTTGCTTGTTGCGTAAACCAAAATCAACCATCCCTGAAAGGTGATGTGATCCCTGCCCTGTGATCATCCATACATGTAAGGGATGTTTTTCACACCTTTTTACCGGACAGCAACCAACGTAAGCATAGAGTTCTACGAGTATCCAGGTGGGCGTTTTTTCTTTTTTTCTACTTTTAATTACTGAGTGTTGTGAATCTCGACAGGAATGAATCCAAGCAACGCCAGCTTGGAGGGACCAGAGAAGGCGCTTACAAAAATGGAAGAATAGAGAATGAGCATTGGGTTTGCAGCTGCAGTGCATTTTATTGCAGTGTATTTGTGAAACATCAGCCGATTTGAGTCTCAATTTCGTAATGGATTTTTTTGTACAGATTGAGTTCTCTCAAATCAGATTGCCCAACGACAGAAAAACCACTCAAAGTTTTATTATCGCATTAACTGAAAACTTAAGCGGGTTTATGTTGCTTTTGTTAGTGCTTTGAAAACTGACGCTTATTTTGCCAAAATCAAGACACTTAGTGAAAAGCTGTATTTTTGGTGTATTAATTGTGGGGGACCATTTTTGCGATTGCTTGCTTCTTGCGTACACCAAAATTACAAAATCAACCATCCTTGAAAGGTGATGTGATCCCTGCCCTGTGATCATTCATCCATAAGGGATGTTTTTCACATTTTTCACCGGACAGTTTCGTTTGTGGGTGTTGCTGTTACCGAAACAGCCAACGGTTATTTTGAAAGGTTAGCGGATACGTTAGGCAAAGAGTTCTACGAGTATCCAGATGGGCGTTATTTTATTTTTATATTTTTTTAACTACTGAGCTACGAAATTTCGATAGGAATGGAATTCAACCAACGCCAACTTGGAGGGACCAAAGAAGGCGCTTACAAAAATGTAAAATAGGTTAACTATTGCAGACTGTATAGCTGCAGTGCATTTCAATATAGCGATATTTGTGAAACATCAGCCGATTTGAGTCATATTTTTAATGAACTCTTTTATTACAGCTTGAATTGTTTCAAACCAGATTGCCACACAACAGAAAAACTACAGAAAGTTTTACTATCGCATTAGCTGAAAACTTAAACGTTTTTTTCTTTTGTTAGTGCTTTGAAAACTGACGCTTATTTTGCCGAAATCAAGACACTTAGTGAAAAGCTGTATTTTTGGTGTATTAATTGTGGGGGGCCATTTTTGCGATTACTTGCTTGTTGCGTACACCAAAATTACAAAATCAACCATTCTTGAAAGGTGATGTGATCCCTGCCCTGTGATCATCCATCCATAAGGGATGTTTTTCACACTTCGGACAGTTTCGTTTGTGGCTGTTGCTGTTAAAGGAACAGCCAACGGTTATTTTGAAAGGTAAGCGGCTACGCTAGGTTATACAAGTGTAGAGTTCTACGAGTAACCAGATGGGCATTATTTTATCATGCGGATGCGCGAGCGAGCGCCAGCGAGCGGACAGCGCATCACGCATAATATGAGCCGTTATCCCCTCGCGCGCTTTTTTCAAATTTGCTCGCTGCGTCCAGCGAGCATAGTATAAGCCACAAACTTGGTTCCGTGCACACGAAACGAACACCCAAAGTTGTGCTTGGAGCCGCGAAAAAATTTTTATTCGACTACTTTTCATACGCTGTAGACACGAAAAACCTATTCTGAAAACAGTGTTACTTCTTTCCCTTTGTCCTTTTTTTTCAGGTATGTAATCAACATGT
>JASANC010003220.1:0-43441 GCA_030248135.1 Theristus sp. LFF4_11
ACCAACTATTCACACGTTTTAGAATACACTTCGCTCGAACAGAAACAACCTAACCAACATAACACGAAAACTACACGCACCTGCCGGGCAGTTCCTTCAGAGCACGTTCGAAGACCATGTTGATGCGCTCCGGTAGCGCCTTCTGTTCTTTTTTGTGCTCCACATATCGCAGCCAACATTTCACGGAAAACGGATTTCTCAAAATATCCTCTTCGTAAGGCAAATCATCTTCGTCAAACTGAATGTCGTCGCTGGCATGCGCTGCAGCTGACGCTTCTGACACGTCCGCCATTTCATCTTCAGACATACTAATTTAATGCACCTTTTTTTATCTTCGACAGCTGCAAAATCGCAGAACAAAAATAATAAACAAAAACAAAAAAAATATCAAAAAAAACAATATAAAAAACAAAAATGCGGATTTTTTAAACTAAAGTTTTTAATAATATGCTCGCTTAACCTCATTTTTGGCACAAATTTGGAAAATTAAACAAAAAATTTCGGCGCTAATTTTAGTGTATCATTGAAAAAATAATGTGCAAAAATATTTTAGTGTATCACACAGTACCGTGGGCGGGGGGGGGGGGGGGGGGGGGGTACACCCCCCCCCCCAGAGCACCCGAGACCGTCGGGTGGGGGGGTGGGGCGGGGGAGCACCGTGCCACCCCCCCCTAAAACCGGGCACCCCCCCCCCCCATCGTACCCCCCCCCCCCCCCTCGAAAATTTGGCCGACACCCCCCCCCCACCCCCCCCCCCCATGAAATTTTGTCTGGCGGACACCCCCGTGACTCCCCCCCCCCAAAATTTTCTGCACACCCTAAAATTTTTTTCGAAAATCATGATTTTTCATGCACACATTTTTTGGTTTTCAAACTAAAGTTCCCAATAATAATCCCAATTACCAACTTTATCTCTTGTTCGATTTCGATACGTTTCGAATATTTATTCTTGCAAAATATTGTTGGATGCTAAATAAGTGACTGTAACTGCAGACATAAATTCGTACTTGACTTCATCAGCATGATTCTCACCCGGAGTAAGCAAGTATCTGATTATCTTGAGGACTTCAACAAACTCGCTCGTTTGATGTGTGCATTTTTTTTAATAATTACGACATTAAGCCACACGGTCATTTATTTGCGTGATAACTTTCCCATGGACAATGAATAACAATGAGTGAATGGAGTGGAGATTTGAATGAAAAATAGACTGAAGTTGTAACCGTATTCTTTGCATTTTCAATCCTGTGGTATTCATATCTTACAACTAAATCAACTTGTGTCAATTCGCAACATTTTAATCATCATCAAATAGACAGTAAAGACATAGTACATGTAAAAAGCGAAAAAATTCAAATAAGTAAAATGATCATTCCCAAAACCAGCAAATCAACAGCATAATTTCTCGTTCCCTTTATTTAAACTAGCCTATTGACCCGCGCGTATGTGGCTTAATCAATGCCAAGCCTTTTTGGTGAAGTGGCATTGACTTAGAAAGAAAAAACAGTAACGTTTACTGAATAATAACCCTGAAGAAAATTTACCTTGTGCTGCCGTGAAGTCGCCTACAATACAATATTTTTTAATGTACAGAGTGGGCCAAAAAAAAGGTTCCATTTGCAAACTGCTGTCACTGGCTGGTATTTCAATATTATGAGCTGAAATTTTCAGCATTGATAAAACATGTGATGCCATTTTTCTGACAAAATTTTTATCTAGTTTGGTCAAGTAGATTCAGTTTTACAGCACAATATTTAAAAATTCCCAAATTTTCAAAAAAACGGATTTTTAACCAAGAATTTAACAGCTCATAGACATCCAAATCATCATCAAGGTTTGTCGTCCGGCAGCGGCTGGATGGAATTTTACGCGAAACTGGCGAGTCACTGCAGAAAAACTTTCAGATTGCTCCCACCAATCTCCCACCAACCCACCAAGAGCACACCAGACCCGTTGTTCTGCTGTCCACTTAACCATGACGAAACTGCAGAAAACTGAAACTGAAACACTGTTTTTATTCAAACCGCAGAAAAACTTTTCAAAAGAAACAAATTAACAGACAGAGCAACACAGAAAACAAAAAATCAACTGAACAATTCTTTCTGTCGCAGTCGCATGGCTGCTGACTCGAGTCCGTTGTGAAACATCAGAATTTCGCTCGAGGTGCTCAAATGCAATTCAAGTGTGAGACCTTTCCACTCTGAGCGCATGATTTGAACTATCACGGGTATCCAAAAAGACCAATTTGTCACCTTCGCAACAGTTTCAAAATTGAATCACGAATCACGAATCTTGATACTAATTTTTTATTGCACTCATTTCAGTCAATTTGTTGATTTTTCGAGCTTTTTAGAAAATCTGCCACAGTGAGCGCTAGGAATTATATATCGAAAAAAAAATTTTGTCAGTAAAATGGCAACGCATGTTTTATCAGTGCTGAAAATTTCAGCTCATAATATTAAAACACCAGCCAGTGACAGCAGTTTGAAAATGGAACCTTTTTTTGGCCCACCCTGTATTTAAATAAATAAAAAATGCGAAGTTTATGATTTTGCTATTTTTACCCGTTCACCCTAACCGAAGGCAAGCCTTTTTGTAAGTGAAGTAAAATTGAATAAAAAATATAAAAACTAACGTTTTTTTTATTTACCCGTTTTAAAAAGCTAATGCTTTTTTACCCGTTTACCTAAGCCAAGCCTTTTTTGTAAAGTGAAAATGCGAAGTTCATGATTTTGCTATTTTTCCCCGTTCACCGTAACCTAAGTCAAGCCTTTTTGTATGTGAAGTAAGATTGAATAAAAAACATGAAAATTAACGTTTTTTTCAATTACCCGTGTTAAAAAGCTAATGCTTCTTTTACCCGCTTACCTAAGCCAAGCCTTTTTTGCAAAGTGAAAATTCGAAGTTTATGATTTTGCAATTTTTACCCGTTCACCCTGACCTAAGTCAAGCCTTTTTGTAAATTAAGTAAGATTGAATAAAAAATATAAAAATTAACGTTTTTTCATTAAAAATACCCGTTTTAAAAAGCTAATGCTTTTTTTACCCGGTTACCCTAACATAAGCCTTTTTTGTAAAGTGAACATGAATAGAAGAAACAAAAAAGAGACGTTTATAAATTCGTTTTGCAGTTTTGCTTCTTTTTACCCGTTTACCCCAACATGACCCAAACATTTTGCAAAGTGAAAATGAATGGTAAATACCATTTTGACCCAATTAAAAACTAACTTTTTTCAAAGACGGTTTTGTTACATCTTTCGCAGTCGCTCGTCAAGTTTTGAGCAGCAACAATTGCCAGTTGCCCATCGTGCGTTACGTTGAAATTATCGCTCATAACCATGGAGTATCAATTTGACAAATGAAACATGGAATATCAATTTCAATGAAATTTACTTGTTTTGAATCCAAAGTGCAACTTGCAATGCCGATGTCGATGTGCGTTTTGCAACACAATTTTTAAAAACAAAAAAGTTCAAACTTTTTTCAAAGACGGTTTTGTTACATCTTTCCCAGTCGATCATCAAGTTTTGATCAGCTATGCTTCCATTTGCCTATGCTGCGCTGAACTGTCTCTGTTGACCAAAGAGCATCATGATGACTCCAGCTATGAAGAGCGACGTTTTGAGAAAACAATCTCAACTAACATTAATAAAAAAATAGGTTAAGGAAATTGAGATGGAGTTTTCTTAAGTAGCAAAAAAGGGCGCCAATTCAAATCGGCCAAAAATGACACGCAGTTACAGACAGACAGACACTTTGTAAATTTAACTAGCCAATTGACCCGTGCCTACGGCACGGTTAGCGGATAAATACAATTATTATTTTTAGTGGATTTTGGCCTTTTGAACCGTGCCCGCCTACGACCCGGATTAAAAATGCATTGCATTTTGATTTTGAGCTGCTTTAGTCTTTCCCGTTTAAATTATAAAAAACAGTCTTCTGATCAAGAACCCAATTTTACTGCATTCCCTTAAAATAAAAAAAACAATCTTTTTTAAATGAATTGTAACGACAAAAAATAACGTTTTTCAAAAAATAGTTTTTGAATGTAATTTGTAATTGTAACTTTCAGTTGTTACTGTTGTAAAAACATTTTTTTTCATTACTTGAATTAGTCTTGCTCTATTATATTTAAACCAAGTCGTTCCCGTTACTTTTTTTCTGATTGCACGCAAATTAAAAAAATTGTTGTTAAATGCACCAATGCACCATTTTCTCAAACAGCTTGGTGCGGTTTGAAAGTTGCATTTTTATTGTATTTTTTTAATTTTATTCATTAATGAGAGACTTGTTTAAAAGGCTTCTGAGCTTTCACAAAACTGGCCCAAATCGGTAACCGTTAATCCACTCCGGTTTTGTAAAAAGTTCTGTTTTTTTAAAAAACCATTCCCATAAATACCGTTTTTGTAGGATGAAGCACTTTTTCAAAGCCTGCACAGTTTTGTTTGTGTTTTATTCGTCGCAAATCGTTTTATTGGGAAGCCCGTGTTCTTTGGTCAGCAACTCAATCAACTATCGTTCCAGTTCAAGTAATCACAAAGAACCTTCGCCAATGACCAATTGCCCTTCCCGCTAAAAACATGAAAAATTTTGAAGTTAATTTAACAGAAAAAGCAAAAAAGTAACGTTTTATAAAAGTCGTTTTTGAAAGTCACACCTTTTTAATTAAAGTATTTGAAAAGATATTGAATTTGGGAAAATCTGCTTTTTCCAAATAGCCACTTGAAAAACCATTTCCGGTTTTGCTTTCCAATAGTTGGAGCATTTTTAGTTAATCACGCACTTTATTCAAAAACCCGTTTTTTGATTTCGCTATTATTTTTTTAGCCAACATAATTCAACATAAGCTAAGCCTTTCTGTAAAATGAAAATGAATGGAAAATACAAACAAAATTTTTTTAATCCCCAATTAAATATATTAAGCAAAAAAACTTAATTTTCCGTTTTTTGTTTCGCACAATTTCAATTAAACCTGTGGAATTAAAAATAAATGTTAAATGCAACTTTTCAGTGCAAAAACACTTTTGAATTTTGCTTTCCAATAGTAAGACCATGTTTAATTAACAATGCGTTTCGTTAATAAACCCGTTTCTTCTGATTTCGCTATTGATTTTTTACACAATGCTAATAGATTTGTTTAGATAAAATTTTTGAAACAGCATCTTAGTTTGGGGCCGTTGTGTTAGTCTAAGCTAACTTATAACCCAAAACTTTTCAACAAAATTATGAAGCAAATATTGGTTTGAACGCATTATTGAAAACATTTAATGTCCACTTACAACGCCCATACGACTTTCCACTTTGCGTCCCGATTATGAAAGGGGGGATTGGGATGGAAGGCGAGAGAGGGTGGGGGGGGGGGGGGGGGGGGGGGGGGGGGGGGGGGGGGGGGTCATGGTACAGTGACACCCCCAGGCATGCCGCATGGGCCATGGGGGAGGGGGTGCACTATTGTAAAAAAATCTGGGGTGCACACAATATTTTAGAGACAAAATATCATGATTTTTGAGCAAAAGTTCATGATTTTTGAACAAAAATTCATAATTTTTGGATGGTCCGAGAAAATTTTTGGGGGTGTCACTGTAACTTAGGTCCATGGGGGGGGGGGGTGGGTGGGGTGTCAAGCAAATTTTGAGGGGGTGTGCATGGTTTGGTCCAGTGTTAGGTTTTAGGGTGTGTGTGCCGCGTGACCCCCCCCCCGCGCGGAGGTCTCGGGTGCTCTGGGGGAGGGTGTACCCCCACGTCTTCGGTACTGGTTTCAACGCTGAGAAATTGACCCCAAAAGTCATTCAAATTGTAAAACGTAGAGTAGGAGGACGATCAAAATAACCAAATAATGACAAATAACACAAGGAAGTTCGAGAAAAAATTGCCCCCCCCCCATGTATCTCTAATGGAAAGACAGTTGGCCGATAAAACAATTTCGGTATGCATTGAACAAAACCAGAACAAAAACAGGGTACAACACAGATTTAGGACCCCATTAGTTTTACTATTTTTTCTCTCAGGATCACCAAACAATCTATAATACTAAGATAGTAACTGTGTATGTATGTAAGTCAGGTCCGTTCCGCTACGTTGATTGGCTATTAAAATTTACAAGTTTGAGCCAATCTTGCTATTTAAGTCATCATCAGCTGAATACTCATACTCCATTTTCCAATGACAATGCAAAGTTTAAGTCGTCATTCCACATGACTTTAGTCATCATGATGCCTTTTGCTCAAGAGCGACAACCAACAAGCGAGACAATCGTAAGAATTGCAAGGACTCCATTGTAGACGATGGAGTTTTTTTTCACAAAAAAAAGAGTTTGTAAAACAATCGCTTGCAAGTTAATCGCTCTTTTCACAAGGTAGACTTTTTATAAAACCGTGTTTACAACGAGTATTTAGAAAATCGTTGCTTTTTCCTTCATTTGTTTTTTTATCACAGAAAATGTGTCACTTAGGATAGAAAAGCTACATAACAAAACAAAAGCGACCGTTTTAACGAGCGACAACCAACAAGCGAGACAATCGTAAGAATTGCAAGGACTCCATTGTAGACGATGGAGTTTTTTTTCACAAAAAAAAAGAGTTTGTAAAACAATCGCTTGCAAGTTAATCGCTCTTTTCACAAGGTAGACTTTTTATAAAACCGTGTTTACAACGAGTATTTAGAAAATCGTTGCTTTTTCCTTCATTTGTTTTTTTATCACAGAAAATGTGTCACTTAGGATAGAAAAGCTACATAACAAAACAAAAGCGACCGTTTTACACAATGGGTACTCATAAACGTGTTGCTTTTTGTTGCACTCGATCAAAAAGAACTGGCTTGGGTTAGGGTAAGCGGGGAAAAGAAGTAAACATTCAAAACAAAAGCGGGAGCTTTGCTACGGGTATTCAGTAAAATGTTGCTGTTTTGTCATTTCCATTCTATCAAAAATCGTTGGATAAGGTTAGGGTTAAAGGTAAGAGTAGTAAACATACTACACAAAAGTGGCCGTTTTGCAGCGAATATTCAGAAAAGTTTTGCTTTTTGCGTCATTTAAACTTTAAAAGGTTTGGCTTAGGTTAGAGTAAGCGGGAAAAAGAAGCAACTTATTAAGACGAAAGTTGGCGTTTTGCAACAATTGTTCAGAAGTGTTGCCTTTTTGACATTTACACTCTAAAAGGCCTGGCTTAGGTTAGGGTAAGCGGGTAAAAAACCATTACCAAGTCAAAAGCGGGCGCCAATGGGTATTTAAAAAAGTGTTGCCTATTCAGAAATGACAGCTGACTGAAACAGATTGCTATTTTTAAACCTGTATCTTAAACTGAAACAAAAACTTAAACCGGTATCAGTTAATTGTTGCTAATCAAACGGCATTGTTTTTTTTAATTTTTTGAACAGGAATGGCGATTGAACAACATGTGACGACATTGAAAAGCTAACCAAACAAGATTTATTTTTGAAACTTTGAGCGGGAATGGCTGTTAATTGTTGCTGATCAAAGGAGATTGTTTTTTTTGATACTTTAAACGGGAAGGACAGTGGAATGCAACTTATTAGCAAAGAATGAAAGGATAAATAAGCGACATTGAAAAGCTAATAAATGCGAGAATTGATTTTGATACTTTAATAGGGAATGGCAGTTGTTTGTTGCTGATTAAAAAAGATTGTTTTTCATATTTTGAATGGCAGTGCAGTTATGATTGTTAGATATTTGTTATTTCTTATGTATCGCTTTGATGCTGAAACAGCGAAAACCAAACCACACAATAATTAGTGTTATGGTGAGTAAATCAGGTTACGATTGAATCGACAGCAATAAAATCAGTAAAAGCATGTTGCTTGACAAAAAACATGGCTTAAACAACAAAAAATTCTGTGATTTTCAAAAAAAGTAGAAGCGTGATTTTCAAAAAAGTAGAAGCAATGACGGATACGATTGCTTTAAAAGTGAGCGATCATTTCTGTGGTAAATCAACAACAGTCGGTTAAAGCAGCTCAAAATCAAAATGCAATGCATTTTGAGTCCGCGTCGTGGGCAAGGTCACAAGGGAAAACCAACTCAAAAATAATAGTTGTATTTGTATCAGCTAACCGTGCCGTAGGCACGGGTCAATTTGCTAGTCATAATACTAAGATAATAGTGGTGTCCGTGTCACTTTTTTGCAATTTGAATTGGCGCGTATTTTTGCTATTTAAGATAGCTAAATCTCAATTTCTTAACCTATTATTAATAATGCAAATCACTTTCTCAAAAACGTTACTCTGTACTGCAAATCATTTTCTCAAAAACGTTACTCTGTACTGCGAAGTCATCATGATACTCTTTGGTCATCCGCGACAGCGCCTTAACATACGATCGACAATTAATGGCAATTGTTGCTGTTCAAACTGACCGAAAGCGAAAGATGAAAGAAAACAACTATGAAGAATCATTGCAATTGTTTTTTTAAATCAGGTTGCAAAACGACATCGAAATTGCAAGTGCACATTGCACTTTGCTTTCAAGACAATATTTTTCATTATCATTTGGTTAAACAGTTATTGCATGAGAACGTTTTCAAAAACAGAAAAATGTTGAAAAGTTATTGCTTAAGACTTTTTCAAAAACAGAGAAGTTTTATCTAAACAACTCAACTAAAAAAATTAACTGCAAAATCAAATAAACGGGGTTTGTTAGTGAAGTGCGTGATAAACTAAAAATCTGATTAGAAAGCAAGATGGCTTTCAAAGCAGTTATTTGTTCATTTTCACTTTGCGAAAAGGCTTGGCTTATATGTTAGGATATACGTTAAGGTATCAAAACAGTTTTTTTTAATGTTTTTTTATTTAAACGTCATTTTTTACATTTTTTGTTAACTTTTTTGTATTGTCACTGTACAAAAAAGGATTGGCTTGGAGCAGGGTGAACGGGTAAAAAACAACAGCAAAATCATAAACTTCGCATTTTAAATTTGTTTTTTTAACACGCGGGTTAAATTAGAAATGTGCAATTTCAAAACCAAAATTTCAAAATTAAAATTACATTACATTCAAAAACGATTTTTATAAAATTATACTTTTTGTCGTTTCAATTCAACTAACTTTAAAACCGTTTTACATATTTTTAACGGGAACAGCAATTAACCATTGGTGATTTAAAAAGATTGTTTTTAACTTTAAAAGGGAATGCAGTAAAGATTGTGTTCCGGATCAGAAGATTGTTTTTGATCATTTGAACGCGAACGACTAAAGCAGCTCAAAATCAAAATGCAATGCATTTTTAGCACGGTTCAAAAGGCCAAAATCCACTAAAAATAATAATTGTATTATCAGCTAACCGTGCCGTAGGCACGGGTCAATTGGCTAGTTTCAATAATGATTACAAATGTTGAAACTGTATTTAGTTGATTTTAGTTTTTAGGAATAAACCCGAAAGAATCACGCAACTCAAGAATAAACAGTCAAGTGAGTTCAGTGTTCAACTTGGTACTTCAACTCGTATCTCTGTATAGCGTTCCATTGTTAGTATAGTTCAATTGTACGCTCAGTAGTGTCTGTAGTGTTGAAATGTGGTAACTTTAGTTTGAAACTGTGGTATCTGCAGTGTTTAACTGTGCTCAAGTGGCAACTGTGGCAACTTCAATGCTTCAACTGTAGTATCTGGCGCGTAATTGCTCCAACTGCGAACGCTTGTTGATGCCGTAGTAGCTGTTTCGCAATCGTTCCAATTGACTAGCCCGTTTGTTTGCAATGCCATAATAGCTGTCGCGCAGTTGACTCAATTGGCTTCGCTTGAGACCGTAGTAACTGCGCTGCAACTGCTCAAGTTGACTCCTCTTCGGTAGCTCGTCACGCATCGTGATCACGTCTGCCAAAGTTGGCCCGCCGAAATATGGCTCACGTTTTTCAATCTGCGTTTTTATCACACATTTTTCAAAAAAAATTGAGTTTTTTCCAACACAATTTTTATGACATATTCACCCCATTAGACAAAAACACTTTTTGGATCATGGATTTCAGTTTGTGTTCTAAATGCAATTTTTAAACTTGCTGAAAAAACAGACTTCGTCAATGAAATCAGAATTGAAGAAGGATCGGTGAGCGACTGTTATTCGACCAGCCACCACCACCAGCGCAACAATAAACAACGTCATTGTAAACTGCATTTCGATTTTTCGATTTTATTTTTGACATTCAAATTGGTTGTCCTCCTTTTGTTGATTTCTCGCCTCTGACTGTGAACATGTGAATATATAATCTGCAAACTTTGTGAACGGTGACTAGTGAGACAGTAGTACCGAAAGCATCAGAAAACAAAATTTTGTGAATCATCAAGAAATTTAAAGATACAGTGAGAATTTTAACAAGTCTTCGAAGAATTGCTTTCTTTGTTTATTTGTTCGTCGCATGAGATGGCACGGCATGCGTTGTCTCGTAATGGCACCATCATGGGATATCTACAGGGTGGCGCATAAAAACCGTACCATCTTTTGACAGCTCACACAATGTATCTCGCCAACCAAAGAAAAACTTGTTTGGGCTCCGTGCCATTTCAGCTGCCATCTGTTCCGTTTTCGATGCAGTTCTTTTCACTACAGGACGCCCAGTTTGAGGCAAATCAGCAACAGAACCCAGAATTTCTGCACATCTCTCAGTTTATTCCTCTGAAAATTTATTCAAATCGCTTCAAATCGATATCGGTTGTCAAAAGGTGGTACACCACCACACCACTTATGCGCCACCCTGTTCCGTTATTACTCATGTTACTTATGTACACCCGATCGGATACATGTGAACATTTTGTACATTTTCAAACGGGCTTTCATTTTTTTTTGAGACTCATAGAAAGCACAAGAGTAAGAAACAAAAACCTAATTATAGACCAGCGGTCTTCTTGTTCGGCTGGTACGAAATGCGCATAATTGTGGGCTTTGCAAAGATTGCTGAGCATGAAAACATCCAATGTTTGCATGTTTGCGTTTCATATTCTTCTGTTTTTCATCGTAAATTGCTGCACATTTTTATATCATCCATATGCGAGGGTGTCTCAAATGTCAGGTTTGTTTCTGTAACAAAATCTCTCGCATAATGTCCACCAAAGCATTTCATCATCACAATTTCATCTTGAGTTTTTTCTCAGTTATGTGCGGTACGGTACATCAGAAGAAAAAAAATAGACAATCTATTTTTAAAAAAAAGACCAAAACATCAACCAAACCAAACTGAACCAATGTGTCCATCCAGAAATCACTTTTCTTTATTGCATGATCACGATCGGTTTTTTCCCAAATTGGCGTAATATTGCTCTCGCAGTCGATCCAATTGCTTGCCACGTTTGTAGTGCAGTGCAGCAAGTGGCGATGATGGCATGAAATGCGCTGCTCGCTTTACACCTGAAATCGTCATTCGATGCGCATAAAAATTCGACCGTTGTTCGGCCATTGCACAATTCACGTCGTATAAAAACAAAAAAGGCATTCACAACGACGTTCGAATGTGGCTTCAAGGGCTTCAGGTTGCGAAGCATTCAGAACCGGTTTATAAAATTTTAAAAAAATCAAAAATCAACTGTGCAATCACGAATACCTGTGTACGGGTACATCTTTTAAAATACTAGGCTAGGCACTTTTTTTTACGAGATGCAAAAAGCACTCATATATCTAGATGTACCTGGACCATAGTACTGCAAACGAAGGTCGCCAAGTTGTGACCGTTTGTACGGATCGAAAGCAAAACAAACGGTGCTTGAAACAACAATCAGAAGGCATAAATGCAGATTCATGTTGTATGACATGTCTCGCATGCGAGGAATACAGCTGCAGAATACACCTTGAACTTGTGGCTGTCTGTGGATTTTCAAACCGATGCTGAAAAAACGGGCGTGTTCAATCCGGTGCACGGATTGTGATTTTGCGCGTAAATTAGTTTTTTGTTTCAAAGAAAATTTTTGTTCCCTGTGCTTCAGCAAAAATATGAAAGATAAATACCGTAAAGTCTTGCATATGAGGTCTCCTTATATAAATTTGAAAATCAAAAATTTCTGAAAAAAGTGGAATTTCGTGTGACAGCCTTATAAGTGGGAGGAGGTCTTATAAAGCGAACATTAGGAATTACGGGCCTTATAAACGGGGGAGGATTTCGACCAAGTCAAAATTTTGAATATTTTGGTTTTCCGCCGTGTGACACTCCGCCCACTTTTGGGAGGGGGTCTTATAAGTGGGAGGAACCTTAGATGCAAGACTTTACGGTAAATGTTCGCTGATTGCACAACACCGCGATACCCGTGCGAAAATGAGCCTTGTTTTGAGCGTGTAAAATAAACACGTTGGCATATAATTGTGTTTCGTCATTTGTGAAACACTGGCAAAATTTCTTTTGGTATCCATACAAAAATGCAAAAATTCTGTTTCTGACTAAAAGAAATTTATGACATTTCCGTGCGCCCGCCCGTGTATTTTCGTCATAAAATTTATTATAGCTTTAGAGTTCAACTTGACTACCGTATTACCGGTATTACCAAAATGGTGAACCACTAAACTGCGAGCAGTTTTATTTTGAACTTTACCGCTTTATCCAATTGGATTTATTACAACGTATTATAACCATAAACAGGTCTTTTTGAAACGTCCGTTGAATTGAAACAGCTCGGTTCAACACAAACCATTATCTAGATTACATGAGACTAAGAATAAATAACCAAGAACAAAATCTAGCACTGCAATGTTCAATTGCCAAAATGAAACGCCAATCACCTCATTTTCACCAAGCCCCTTCGGCGTTTCGACTGCAACACCGGACTGTCCGGGTATTTCAAGACACATCCAGCGACCGCCATTTTCTCCATGACAAAATGATACAACGTTGCGCCATCCGTCAACATCGTTGCATTCAGCTTCTCCTTCTGTCGTACGGTCAGTTCATGGAATCGCTCAATGATCACGTTCACGACAACGTCACGCACAAAGACGCGCACGTCTGGGAAGTCATCCAAGCGCTCCTCCTTGGCGTCACCATTCAATTCTTGCAACTTTTTTGTTTCATCCTCAAACGCCCACCGGCCGAGTCGTACCAGTTGTTCAGTGGACACCAGTGCACTGTCGCAGAGTTCCATCGCGTGCACCTGACACTCCCATTGGAGCGCACGCATGCCTAACACCACTGCGGCGTCATAAATGTCCAACAGACGGTCTGCATAGTTTACAGGCGCACACCGCCAGTAGATGACGCGCAGACACTCGCGCAATTGGTAGGCGTCCAATTCTGGCACGGAAATCACATTCCTATTAAACGATCGCTCTTTTTCATCGGTGATTTCTGCGTTGTTGTCGGTTTTTTGATGTTTTGCATCCATTTTCTCGATCAGCCAACGCGCGTCGGAGTTCTCGATGATTTCACTGTGCACGTGAAAGTGAACGTTCTCCTCTGAGACAAGCGTCCAATTTGCGGTGCTCCGGCGTGGCTTCCGCCCGGCCACTGTGGCACTTTCGATCGGCTCAAACAGCTCTGTCAGATGCGAATCGACTGTCTGAAAACGAGGGAATCAAATGATTTGTGAGACATTTTGCATGCGATAAGAAATGTTTGGTGGGTGCGTTGGAAGCAGACAAATATGTGGCACATGATATGCCGTCACCGTCACCGGGATGACTGATGATTGCACGAAGTACATTAATTAAAGTTCTCTGTACATTGCCCGTTTGATTACAAACACGCAGCAGCTCAGTGGTTGGCAACGCACAGTTCACCTGAATCAACGCACCTTTGGCGTGTTGACGAACAGCCAGTACGGTTTCCTTCTGCTGTTCAATGTTCGCACAACCGTCGACAAAGCAAACGAATCCGGCGTTACTTCGAACAGAACTTCGATGGTCAGATGTTTGCCGTTCGGACAGAGATACTCCGTCAGTTCAGACTTGTGGCAGTAGAATGTCGTACTCATAGCGACCAACCGCTCGGCGCAATTCGGACGCTTTCCAATTGCCTGAAGCAACTTGGTGAGCTGAATTAGGCCCGCTATTTAAGGAGAAACCGTTTCTCCATGAATGTTTACAAGTTTCGTGCTAAAATTACTGGAACTGAGTGCACATGTTTATAATATAAGTTTGGTAGCAAGTTTATCGCGGTTTTTCCCCATGCCACCAGCAATGCACGTTAAAATTTAAAAGGCGCATTATGTTGCAGTGTTTAGTGCCCGCGCATCCATGTTTTAACATAGCTGTGCGGTCACTAAATACTGCAACATGAATGCGCCCTTAGTTTAAAATACATGTTGCTGCGATGTCATCAGAAAATTGACAGTGAAAACGTACATTGTTTGAGTGTGTGCAGCGTTCCGTCTGTTCTGAGCACCGCGACAGACCGGATCTCCATGCGGCATTTCGGAATCAAGTTGTCTTCGACCAGCTCGAGTCCGATAGCGGTGCTGTGCGTCTTTGTGCCATCTTCAAACTTTGTTCCTGCTCATGAGAATTTTAAAAGTTGAACACGAAGTACAAAATGTCTCTTAACAAAGTTTCAGCATTAGAAAAGTGCATGTTTGCGCTTCACAACTCTGACCTTTTGGATAGTACTGCATTCTCCAAAACAACGCCCCACCGCGGTGTAGACAACGAAACACGGGCCCATCCAGCGATTGATCATGTGAGCAACTACCCGCTGCAGAGACGTCGAACGTGCACACCGTTTTGAAATAAGGCATTTGCTACGACTTCGTGCTTAAGAGCTCAATCGTTGGAGTTTAAAAAAAGCAAAACTTTTGTTGAAAACGAATGACCATGCAATGGCTTCAGTCTGTGTGTTGTTGACGAGCGGAATTCATTTGGAACATAAAATTTATCACCAAACGTATCAGCAAATGAGTCGCTTGTTACCTTGGTTGTTGTTGCAAATGATCTACTGCTGCTGCTTCAATTAATCTCATTGTAATGTGCAGCTGGGATGGAAGGGTACTATACCGCAAAAAACGTTTTCCATTTGGAAGGCCAATATATTGTGTGAATTCGGGTGTATCATCAACCTTTTCGGTCGATAGAAGTTGAGCCTATTTAGGTATGTTCGCTATTCTTAAAATTGTTTTTGCGGCATTATTTTATTCAACGTCAACCAAAACCGGCACATTGAACGTCGTTAGAAAGAAATGCTGTGTAGTACAAATACAAGCAAGATCCCTGTATTACACCAGAACAATGTTAAACTTAGACAAATTTGAAAACCTGCTCATCAGTCATCACAGGTGCATACACGTGTTCACAAACACACTGGCTACCAAAGGACCGTTTCAAAGCGTGTGATCTTCTCAGTCAAAAATAGTCGGATCACCGGGCGGTGGGGCATCCCTTTGCTTCTCCATTTCAGCCTCTTTCAGTTTTTCTTCGTCCATCGCCACAATTGCGGCCATCTTCGCCGTCATACGTTCACGATGTTGCATTTTGTAGCGATCCAGCTGCTCGAGACGTTGAATGGACACATCGATTCGGGAGGCCACTGATGTCAGCGACATCTCGGCGCGGTCGACACGACGCTGCAGACTGGAAAGCACACGTAACCAAGTATGACCTATTTTTTTTAAATGTGTCCCACTGAGATGACGTCATGTGCCGCCAAACATGCGCTTGCCGTTCACAGCAAACCAGACTTTCCCTTTAGCCGGTTTCTTCCCGCAAACAAATGGTGAATGTCGAATCAGTCACACCAAACTGACATTTTAGTGCCGGTACTTTGACAAACGGGCGTTTTTAAAGCAAATGACGTCATTTTAGTCCGGACACGTTTGAATAAATCCACAATGTCATACTGTATATTGTTGTATGCATGAATTCAAAATTAAGCGTACACGTTGAACTCATATATTGTGATGCCATCGCCTAGCACGCCTGAGTTCTGCATTTTCTCGATGTCATGTTCGATGTCGTGCTGAAACAATAAAAAAATTAAAAGGTCGATTAATTCGACTCTGGTCTCGAGTGATGAAAAAAACTGCACCTTCAATCCTTTCAACTCCAACTCCAATTGTACTTGCTCTTTCTGATCCAGTAATCCATCTTCATTCACATCGTAACGGTTGAACGTTGCCTCAATGTCGTTGTCATGGTAGCCTTTCCTGTTTTTCAGCATTTTTTGACATTGGGTGAAAACTTTGGCGCGAATAACTTTGCAAATACAACTAACTTTCGCATTTCTTCTTTCCATTCTTCAAACTCGAGCGTCTTGTACTGAGTCTGATTGCCTCCGGCGTGCAACACTTCTTCAATATCGGTGATTCGATCCTTTTTCATGTTCAACTTGCGCAACATTCGGAAATACGACTGCAAGAGGAGATTTGTTTTGAAACGTGAACTGTTCCAATCAGTGTCTTTCATAATCAGCATTTACCTGTTTGAAATAATCTCCCATTTCAACGTCATCTTTCTGGGTGGCCAATTCAGCCTTCACCTCCGCGTACGTGTCGTTGATAATAGCCAAAAACATGTTCTGAAAAACTTTTTTTTAATTTGCCGTTACAATTTATGTGTAAAAAAGTTAAAGCAGCTTTTTAAAAATAAAAAAAGTGACTCCGAACTGACCAACAAAACGAAAAACACGAAGAACACATATGTAATAAAGAAGATCGGTCCAAGATAACGGTTGGCCTGCTCAAGTTGATGAAACTCAAAATCGCCCAGCATGACGCGAAGCAATGCAAACACGGCGTCGTAGAACGTCGAGAAATCTTGCACCTGGAAAGTGCAGTGGCAGGTCAGTTTAGTTTTCTCAATAAAAAACTTTCTAAAACGAGCAAAAAAACGGACGCTTACTTGCGTGCCGAAGAGCAGATAGCCGAGCTGAGCGTAGGCAAAAAAGAAGATGAAGAACATAATGGCGAAACCACCGACGTCTTTCGCACAACGACTAAGCGTAGAACTCAGCTGATTCATGGTCTTGTTAAAGCTCACGTATTTGAAGATCTGAAAGTAAAAGAAAAATAGTGCGTCGAGAACATTTTTGGGTTTTCAACTACATTTAATTTTACCTTAATCCAAGCGCAGAACACCATCAACGCTGACGCTTGATTGAACAGATCTTGAGCGTAACTGAGAAACTCAAAGTTGGCGTACACCTCCGGATCACTTAGTAATTCGTCGAGCTTTTGATCGACGTTTGCCGTTCGATAGAATGTGAACAAGACACAAGCGATTGCAATCTAATAAAAAGCAAAGAAAAGTTTCGTAAATAAAGTGAACAAATTGCTATTATCGGTGAACAACAACTCATGGTAAAATCGTACCGTCAAAACTACAACATCCAGCACATTCCAAAACGAGCTAAAGTAGCTGAGACGCCATTTTCGGATCTCGATAATCTCCTCGACGATGTAGTAGATGACAAACATCAAAAATATGCCTGCACTTTGTTTAAAACAACATGTACTTGCCGAAACGGAAACCTAAAAAACTGTAAGCAATCAATTGTTGTAGTACTCTAACCCTCGCAGCCAAGAATGAAGAAGTCAAACGTCGACACGTAACGGATCAATTTTACAGTTCGCATATCGTGACTGGGTATGATGCCACCAGTCGGCGGAAACTCGAATATTATTCTGCAATAAAGAAGAAAGTATTGTGGATTTATTCAAACGTGTCCGGGCTAAAATGACGTCATTTACTTTAAAAACGCCCGTTTGTCAAAGCAGAGGCACTAAAATGCCAGTTTGGTGTGACTGATTCGACATTCACCATTTGTTTACAGGAAGAGATCGGCTAAACGAAAAGTCTGGTTTGCTTTCAGTGGGACACGTTTAAAAAAATAGGTCATATCAATAATCTTGAAACTGACAAAAAATGCTTGAGACCTTACTTGATCACACAGAAAAGGTTGGCATTGGGATTGTACGCAGTAAGATCGATGAAGACAACTCGGGTTCCTCTGTCGATCCAGCGATCTTTCTGAAGATAAATAAGTGCACTGATCAAACAAGTTCAAATTCAAACGCTGCAAACCTGTTCAAACCTTCAAATCAGCCACAATTTGTTCTGTTTCGTTTCGGTTATAGGACAATGTTTGATAGAAACCGTTAGCCGCGTACGTAGCCACCTGACCCCAGTATGACATGGCGTCCATGTCTTTGTGGTGAGTCCATCTGAATAAATATCGAAATAACAAATGAAATTGACGAATTAACAAAAGAAAAAATTGAAATTGAAAACTAATTTATTGAATAAAGTGCAACACCAACGCTGTGCTGTTGCGTGGTCCAAACGGTCGACTGTCTTCGTATAGCTCTGAATACGCATCGAAGCATTCCTTGATTTCACGTGCAAACGCCTCCGGCACTTTACAAGAGTCGTTTCGCACTTTCAACATTCTGCAATAAGAAGATTATTATGATTTTCAAAGTATTTCATTATTTTCAATGAAATTCATTCACAAATGCTAACCGTAAACGTGGGAGTCCGAGTAGTTTGTTTTCGTACATTATGAACGGGATCGATAAATTCAGAGGCTCGCCGTACCAGTAGTCAAAATATATCGCGTCTAAGAACGGCTTTTCGAGATACTATAAACACAAAAGTAGTATTACGGCAGACATAATTGTTTCAAGTCAAGAAAATAACGAGCAAAAATTTACGCGGGTCATTTCGAAATCCTACCTGCCAGAATTCATCCATTTGCGTGAAATCAATGAACGCTTTCTGGAACGAGTATTTTTCCGGATTGTACGGTGTTTTCGACTCTACCAGCAGCTTCTTCATGGCTTGCGTGTAGATGAACATGCCTTCGTTCTGCATGCCGAACGTGACTGAAAAAAAAGAATTGTGATAAAAAATGAAACTTTTAAAATGGCAAAAAACAGAAGAGTACAAAGAAGTTGATATGTAAACTCACTGATGCACAACACAGTCAAAAACATCAAGTAGATGATCAGTTCTCGAAGTGTTGTTTTCATCAAACGTTCTTTCTCGTCTTCTTCGATGTCCTCCGTGTACGTCGTCTGCCATATCACTGAAAGGCTGTTTGAAAATCAACAAAACAAAGAACAAAACAGCGAAAGTAAAAAGCCGAGACATTCGTACTTCGAACATAGCTCGTGAACCGATTCCAACAGTTGTCCGGTTTTTTGTGCTTGTAGTGACGTTGTTTCACACGCACTGGACCATCCTGGTCAAACACCTGCAAACCAAGCAACAGCCGTTTTCTGGTTTTGTATTGTGGATTCATTCAAACGTGTTCGGACTAAAATGACGTCATTTGCTTTAAAACGCCCGTTTGTCAAAGTACATGCACTAAAATGTCAGTTTGGTGTTACTGATTCGACATTCACCATTTGTTTACGGGAAGAAATTGGCTAAACGGAACGTCTGGTTTGCAGTGAACGGCAAGCGCATGTTTTGCGGCACATGACGTCATTTCAGTGGGACACGTTTGAAAAAATAGGTCATATTATGCTGCCAATCAAAGCAAAAAAGAAATTGAAGATAATAAAGTTAGCAAACCTCCTGGTGCATAGCAATTGGGCCCTCATCACCAAAGTCGTCGTCCATCGTGATCGATAAACACTGAGACGATCAAACGATGAGAGAAAAATCGAGCTTGACCTCGACTATCAATATCAATCGGGGATCGCCACTCTGAACACCCACTATGTTGGTTTAAAGATTTACACTGCAATAGTATTTCAAAAAAGTTTCGCGGTTGTATCACGTGGCGAAGGAATTATTAGCTAACAAGAAGGTATGATGTCCATGCCCCAAAAGTTATCAAAAGTTGGCGATTATTTTGGGTTTCCGAAATCGACATAAAAAGCAAATGGGATCGAGGCCTTATGGTACATTCAGTCAATGATAACAACAACTACACCACAGGAATATCAAACAAAATCTATTGATGTGCATAACCAGCAAAGTTTAGTGCGGATGCAATGGTATCGGTTCCCCAGCAACGGCAACCGTCACAGTTCATTACGGGGCAGCGCTGCGTGTCATTTGTTATGGCTATGGACTATTGAAACTTGCTGACGCTCTTTCTCTCTCTGCAAGCGTTGGGTTCCCTTAGCCGCGATAACTGAATAACAGAAAATCAATACAACTTGATTACCGATAGTTGAAATGAGCGACAATCATAGTCACATTGTGTTTGAGTTCAAAATGCAAGAGTGAATCGAACTCGCGTTTTTGCTTTTCATATTTTTTCACCGGAAATTTCAAAAGATTTTTTAAACACAGGACCAGTACCGAAGACGCGGGGGGCTCCATAATATGAGGAATCAGCTGATTGGTCGACCGAGGGGAGGCTGCTCACACTCCGCACCCTTCTTTTTCCATGGATCTGAATTGTATTGAAACGTGCTTCTTTTGAATGAGTGTGAATTTGCAGCACCCTTTGTATGCTAAAAATAAACTGAATAGATTACAGACTGCGAAATTCAGAAATTTTTGTATTCAACAGCCCAAAATGCATTTTTTGTTTGACGACATTGTCGCTTAATTTTTGCGTATATGAACTGAAAGAATGAACTGAACTTATTCGGTTTGACTGAACGTTGAACTGACATCAAAAAACTTTTTTAGAAAAATAAAAAAAGCACCGTCCCAAAAACTGAGAACCAAAAAATGCAACTGCTCAGTTTGCTGAACCATTTCACGTCATAAAATACCATTTATCGTCAAGTAACAATATTTTTTTTGTCAACATGTAACATAATTAATATTTTTGTTAACTTCGTACTAGCATTTTATGGTGGATTTGGTGGCCCTGAAGAGGGCCGTTGGGTTAGGGTAAGTGGCCTTGCGGCCTAGTTGTTCAGCGACGCTCAGTGCTTCTTCTCTCCGCCGGTCTTCTTCGGCAGCAGGATCGCGTGGATGTTCGGCAGCACACCGCCCTGCGCGATGGTGACGCCCGAGAGAAGTTTGTTCAGCTCCTCGTCGTTGCGGATCGCGAGCTGCAGATGGCGCGGGATGATGCGCGATTTCTTGTTGTCGCGGGCGGCGTTGCCGGCCAACTCGAGGATCTCAGCGGCGAGGTACTCCATCACCGCAGCCAGGTACACCGGAGCCCCGGCACCGATACGTTCGCCGTAGTTGCCTTTGCGCAACATCCGGTGGATACGACCAACCGGGAACTGCAGACCAGCCCGAGAGCTGCGCGACTTGGCCTTAGCCTTAGCAACGTTTATTCGGTTCAGTAGCGATTATGATTGGTAAGTGCATTATACAGCCACAAAAATGAGGCTAAACACGGTATCACGCACATAAATGCGGAAAGAAGGTACAATGAAGGTTGTTTTCAGAGTGTATAATGATCAGAAGTACAGCCTTCAATCTTCTTGCAGTGAGTGGTCGGCCAATTGGATGGTGTAACATTTTGTTCTTTCTTCCTGGCAGCCAGTTTGGTCGCAGCGCCGGATGGACTTCTGTGTATATGCGGTTGTCGTCTCCATTGCATGCGCCTTTGGTTGTTTGCTTGGCTGCAGTAACAAGAACGGGCCGAAAGCAAAGAGAATGAAATTAACAACTGTTTTTTGAGACTGGATTGTTATCTTGAAGTTTAATTTAGGTTTTGGTGGCTGACCAATTGCGGAGTTTCATGAGCACAGAGAAAAATGAAAAACTGACCGTATAAGTGGCATAATTGGGCAAGCATTGCTAGGAGTCTGAGGCCCAGAGGACATTTCGCTGGACAGCTGCTGTGTGCAGTATGATGAGAAGCCGTCGCGGTTGTCGTGAGCTGCAGCAGACGCCAGTTGCAGTTGAGAAGCTGAGGAGGTTGAGGTTACAGGGGTACAGGCTGTACAGGGGTACAGCGGAGTATGCTACGCTCTTGAAAAGTTTTTTTTTTGGGGGGGGATACTGAGCAAGCATAAGCATTTCTTGGTTTGAAGCAGTAACAACTGTCGTATACGGAACACAAAAAACTATTCCCGTTCACAATAACCGAGTCTTCAAGATATTCAGTATTCATACTATTCAAAATGTGAGATAAAAAATACCCGATTTCAATATTCAGTAATAAATAACCGAGTTCAAAAAAAAATATTTCACAAATGGGCTGAAAATAAAAATGCAAAAAGCATATCGACTATGACAACACATGTGTTGGAAATTTAAAAAAAAATACACACACACACACAAATTTATGTTTGTCAATCTAACCACTGAGATGTATACTGATTGAACGAACCAAACAAGAATGTTTGACCGCAATAGTAGTTCACACAAGTATATCCAGTAAAATAATGGGAAGTGGTCATGAACACAAAAGGTGTTAATCAAAACATAATGATTCAATAGTCTGCATTTGGCGTTCGAATGTCTGTTTTTACTCAATCAGCGGCGAGTGAAGTTCAAGTATTTGTCACCCAAAATGTGTTTCCAATAAATGGACTTTGAGTGCTCAATCGTGTCCATGACGACGAATCGGATCAATTTCGAGACTTCTTTTTGGGGAATGTTGAGGGAGCGAAGAGCATCGTTATTCAGCGGGTCCCAAGTGCCCAGACTGCCTACCACTATTGCATCGAGGTAGACCCTGTAGCCCCTGCGTTCGAATGCGTTTGCTTCGATACTGTATTTGGCAATCTTGTGGTCTCTTGCCTTTGTGTTCCAGTTTTCGCTGTTCTCAAATGGGCAGGCGACGTCTAGGATCCAGACTTCGTCTTTCCACCTTTACCACCCCTGCCAGACATTTGTGACGATTCGTGAGAGATGAGAGCGTTTGGAGATGAACTGAGTGAATGACTCTTCTGCATTGCACTGATGTTTATATAGACAAGCTTGCGGCCGTGTAACGCACACCCAGCGTGTCTATGTGCAACATGCACGTCAACACAGACACGGGGGATGTGCATGTTTTGGCGGGAATTTTGGTGTTTTGGCACCGCTTGATTGTAACGAAACGTTGTCGGTGTATATTTTGGCGGGAAGTGTTGGAAGTGTGCTTAGATTTCTGGCTCGTGCAAATAAACGACGCACGGCACGAGTACTGAACGGATTGAAATTCGTTGCAAGAAAAACCAAGTATAGGCAGTGTTGAAGTATAGGATGTGATCTGGCGAGCAACTGATCTGGCGAGCAACGTTATAAGTATAGGCAGTGTTGAAGTATAGGATGTGATCTGGGGTGCAACTGATCTGGGGTGCAACGTAGTGCTTTTTACTGATCGAGCGTGTTGGAACATGTTCAGACACGTTTTACACACACGTTTTCCTCACCACACGTTTTACACATGTTTTATACAGCACTCGTTTTACACACGTTTTACACACCACACACGTTTTACACTACACGTTTTACACATGTTTTTCTCACCACACGTTTTACACACACGTTTTGCTCACCACACGTTTTACACACAATACACAGCACACGCTTTACACACTACACGCGTTTTACACACACACACAACGTGCACGCTGTGTGCGGCCAATAAGCGTGCTACCTGTCGCGCGACAGATTAGCGCGCGAACGTGCAGCCAATCAGCGGGCTGCGTGTCGCGCGACAGCTGGTATATAACGCGCGTGTGCTGTATGCATGCGCATTGCTATTTAACGTGCGTACACTGTATGCATACGCAATAGCATGCGTTGCACTGACTGTGGAGTGAAAATACACGCATAAACAAACTGCAATATGTGGAACAAACAATATGGTGGAACCCAATTTTTTATCATAATAAAAACACTGCAAGTATAATGATTTTTTTCGGTATGTTTTCAACACGTGATCGTTCTTATTCGTTTGACGGCATATGTTTATGTACTGCATTTGTTTTTTTTGAATGCAACGATGTGTCACAACACAAAATATGGTCTCGACACGATTTCGCTCTGCGGTTTTTCTTTTCATCTGAAATGAAATTTTGTCGCTTTCGTCGGGTTTATATAGTGATTGTCGACCGACTATCTGTTCACTGATTGGCTGATTCGGCTTCGACCAATCAGCATGCTGTGTGTCGCGCGACAGATCTTGCGCGCGAACGTGCGGCCAATCAGCGGTTCGTCTGTCGGCCGACTATTTGTTGATTGGTCGCACCTACACGAGCGCTCTCACTTGTGTGTTTTCGTCTTTTCTGCCTTCATGTGTGGGTTGGATAGCTGTGCGGTAATTAAACAAGCATTATCAAAAATGCATTTTGCTTTTTTCCGGGGCAGGGAGGGGTACCCAATTCTTACTCTTTTGCATATTCGATTATTACCCATACCGAACATTATGGCTGATTATCAAAATTTCTTTGTTGCACGTGAAACAACAGGCTTCCGTAAATCAGGCGCCGCAAACATGACTCGCACAGGTCGGATACATTCTTCTAGCTGTTTTCTACTTTTGTTTGGGGCACCCCACTTTGTTTCAATTTTTCACCGCTTCGCTATTGTTATCTGTTGTTAATCAAATTACTGACGGTGCAACCAAACTGCACTGATAACACGTCGTTTTCAAGTTTTTAAACAAATTTTGATTGTTATTTGATTGACTCTCTTGATTTTTTGACTCACTTGTTGACTCCGATAACTCTTTAAGTTTTCTGAACCATTGGCTCGTTTAAGTCATTTGGTAGTTTCCACTTGACTCTTGATCATTTCCACCAGCGACTCTTTTGAGTCACTTAATTGACTCTTTTGATTCTTTTGCCGACTCTTTTGACTCACTTGTTGACTCTTTTGATTCTTTTGGTTGTTACTTGTAATTTTAGTCCCTCTTTTGAATCACTGACTCTTTACCGTTTCCGGCAGCTTTGCTGTTTTACTTTTTCGAGTCATTTAATTGACTCTTTTGATTCTTTTAGTGACTCTTTTGACTCCTTCTATTGACTCCTTTGATTCTTCCGGTGGCTCTTTTGACTCACTTTTTAACTCTTGCGACTCTTTGGTTGCCTCTTTTAATTTTACTTGCTGTTCTGATTTATTGACTCTTTTGAGTCATTTGTAAAACTTTTTTAATTCTTTTACTAACGCTTTTGACTCGCTCTTTCGGTCTCATTTTATTCATACGACTTTTCGAGTCTTATGCATGATTCTTTTGACTAAGTCGGTCAAATCCTCTGCTTTTTGGTTTTACACTATCTTTTCGTCTAACTTCACGTGATACCTATAAGCTGCGTTTTTGGTGGTTCTTTTCCATGCTACGCGAATTCATGATTCAACTGTTTTATTTACTCGATCAAACACGACATGCAGAAGACATTGAACACCATAAAGCATAATAATTTTTTTAGATGAATTCAGTTTTTAGGGGTTCCATAATTTTAACAAAATTTTACCACTTTTAAAACTTAAACAGATTAGTCCAAATCAAAAGGAAAGACAACTTTTCGACATGGCTACTCAGATATTTCGTTGCTGTCTTCTTCTTCCTCTTCAACGCCAAATAAATCGAGATTATCTTTTATCACATGATCCCTAATCATGAATCTCCGGTCCTGCCAAGCACACTCTGCTGCTTCATCGTTACTGTATTCGTCTTCTTCATATTTCTCTTTTCTTCTGCTGATGTTTTCGTATATATTATCCTCGTTTTGAAGCTCATTTGCCAGTTTCAATTTTGATTCAACGACTTCTTTCAGGTTATCCACAAACTCGCTGAGGAACGGCTCCTTCAACACATCCTTTGAATTAGGTATATCATCATATCGATCAACCGTTTCGATTAGGAGTAGTCTCCAACGCTCGGCTTCTTTTCTTTCTTCTTCGTCTTCCTCTTCGGTTGTGGTTTCGTCGTTTTCTTCTTTTTCATTGCCCTCACTGACCGCTTCACTTTCACCATCAGATTCATGATACTGCGGTTCTTCCTCCATTTTCTCAACAGTAGTATTGTGAAAGAGACGTTCGTGGCGCAGTCTGTTTGAAGCGGATGAAAAAGCGCGACCGCACACTGAGCAAACTTTAGTCATGACTGAGTCAGGACTAGGATCAGCTCCCTTATATAGTGCAGCAGCATGACAAAAATTATTATGCTTTATGGTGTTGATTGTCTTCTGCATGTCGTGTTTGATCGAGTAAATAAAACAGTTGAATCATGAATTCGCGTAGCATGGAAAAGAACCGCCAAAAAAGCAGCTTATAGGTATCACGTGAAGTTAGACGAAAAGATAGTGTAAAACCAAAAAGCAGAGGATTTGACCGACTTAGTCAAAAGAATCATGCATAAGACTCGAAAAGTCGTATGAATAAAATGAGACCGAAAGAGCGAGTCAAAAGCGTTAGTAAAAGAATTAAAAAAGTTTTACAAATGACTCAAAAGAGTCAATAAATCAGAACAGCAAGTAAAATTAAAAGAGGCAACCAAAGAGTCGCAAGAGTTAAAAAGTGAGTCAAAAGAGCCACCGGAAGAATCAAAAGAGTCAATAGAAGGAGTCAAAAGAGTCACTAAAAGAATCAAAAGAGTCAATTAAATGACTCAAAAAAGTAAAACAACAAAGCTGCCGGAAACGGTCAAGAGTCAGTGATTCAAAAGAGGGACTAAAATTACAAGAAACAACCAAAAGAATCAAAAGAGTCAACAAGTGAGTCAAAAGAGTCAGTAAAAGAATCAAAAGAGTCAATTAAGTGACTCAAAAGAGCCGCTGGTGGAAATGATCAAGAGTCAAGTGGAAACTACAAAATGATTTAAACGAGCCAGTGGTTCAGAAAACTTAGAAGATACAACCTAAAGAGTCATCGGAGTCAAATAGTGAGTCAGAAGAGCCACTGAAAAAATCAACAGAGTCAATCAAATAACAATCAAAATTTGTTTAAAAACCTGAAAATGACGTTTTATCAGTGCAGTTTGGCTGCACCGTTCAGTAATTTGATTAACAACAGATAACAATAGCGAAGCGGTGAAAAATTGAAACAAAGTGGAGTGCCCCAAACAAAGGTAGAAAACGGCTAGCAGAGTGTATCCGACCTGTGCGAGTCATGTTTGCGGCGCCTGATTTACGGAAGCCTGTTGTTTCACGTGCAACAAAGAAATTTTGATAATCAGACATAATGTTCGGTATGGGTAATGATCGAATATGCAAAAGAGTAAGATTGGGTACCCCTCCCTGCCCCCGGAAAAAAGCAAAATGCATTTTTGATGGTGCTTGTTTAATTGCCGCACAGCTATCCAACCCACACATGAAGGCAGAAAAGACGAAAACACACAAGTGAGAGCGCTCGTGTAGGTGCAACCAATCAACAAATAGTCGGCCGACACACGAACCGCTGATTGGCTGCACGTTCGCGCGCAAATCTGTCGCGCGACACACAGCATGCTGATTGGTCGAAGCCGAATCAGCCAATCAGTGAACAGATAGTCGGTCGACAGTCACTATATAAACCCGACGAAAACGACAAAATTTCATTTCAGATGAAAAGCAAAACCGCAGAGCGACATCGTGTCGAGACCATATCATTGCATGAAAAACAAAAAAAATGCAGTACACAAATATATGCGATAAACGAATAAAAAACGATCACGTGTTGAAAACACCCAAAAATTATTATACTTGCAGTGTTTTTACTATGATAAAAAATTGGTTCCATCATATTGAAGTTTTGTTCATGCCTGTGTTCCACATATTGCAGTTTGTTTATGCGTGTATTTTCACTCCACAGTCAGTGCAACGCATGCTATCGCGTATGCATACAGTGTACGCACGTTAAATAGCAATGCGCATGCATACAGCACACGCGCGTTATATACCAGCTGTCGCGCGACACGCAGCCCGCTGATTGGCTGCACGTTCGCGCGCTAATCTGTCGCGCGACAGGTAGCACGCTTATTGGCCGCACACAACGTGCACGTTGTGTGTGTGTGTGTAAAACGCGTGTAAAACGTGTGTTGTGTATTGTGTGTAAAACGTGTGGTGAGCAAAACGTGTGTGTAAAACGTGTGGTGAGCAAAACGTGTTAAAACGTGTCTAAACATGTTTGGTGTGTACAACATGTGCTGTGTAAAACATGTGTAAAACATGTGGTGAGAAAACGTGTGGTGTGTAAAACGTGTAGTGTAAAACGTGTGTAAAACGTGTGTGTGTAAAACGTGTCTGGTAAAACGTGTCTGTAAAACGTGTCTGAACATGTTCCAAAACGCTCGATCGGTAAAAAGCACTACGTTGCACCCCAGATCAGTTGCACCCCAGATCACATCCTATACTTCAACACTGCCTATACTTATACTTATAACGTTGCTCGCCAGCCGGAAATGAGTGGGCCGGAAATGTCGGGCCGGTAATGGGTGGGACGGTAATGGATGGGCCGGTAATGGGTGGGCCGGAAATGTCGGGACGCTAATGTGTGGGCCGGAAATGCGTGGGCCGGAGTTGACCCCGCACCCAGATAACTGCCAAAATATGACATGTGCAACAACCACAGTCGTTGGTGCAAAAACATTTCTGACTATTGGTCTTTACCCCTGTCTTCACTCAAAACCACAAGCATTTCATGGTCGATTTGGTGGCCCTGAAGAGGGCCGTTGGGTTAGGGTAAGTGGCCTTGCGGCCGTGTGTTGTCACTGTTGCGTTCTACGCGCGTTCGCCGCGGATGCGACGTGCCAGCTGGATGTCCTTGGGCATGATCGTGACTCGCTTGGCGTGGATGGCGCACAGGTTGGTGTCCTCGAACAGACCCACCAAGTACGCCTCACTGGCCTCCTGCAGCGCCATGACGGCGGAGCTCTGGAAGCGCAGGTCGGTCTTGAAGTCCTGCGCGATCTCGCGCACCAGCCGCTGGAACGGCAGTTTGCGGATGAGCAGCTCGGTCGATTTCTGGTAGCGGCGGATCTCGCGCAACGCGACGGTGCCCGGCCGGTAGCGATGCGGCTTCTTGACGCCGCCGGTGGCCGGTGCCGACTTGCGCGCGGCCTTGGTGGCCAGCTGCTTGCGCGGCGCTTTGCCGCCGGTCGATTTGCGAGCGGTCTGCTTCGTACGGGCCATCTTGTTTCAGAGACTGAGACGCGAGTGAGAACGTAGAGTAGACACAGTGGATGCTGTGCAAAGCGTGAACACTCGTACTTATAGCACACGTGCTCTGCAGTGCAACATGCTGATTGGCTGTGCAGTGTGTTGTTGGCGCGAAAGGCCGACTGACAACATTAGTGGCATGTGGTTTGCAACAACAATCACCACACTGCGAAAAGATGAACTGAGATGATTGAAATGAACAACAATGAAAAAAATTTAAAGATGAAAAAAAAAACAAGTTGCGGAGCCAGCTGAACTTGAACGCTTTGTACACTTCAGCGACTGATGTTACTTTTAGACGCCATTCGAAGCAAATTCTGAAAACAATGCTAAAACAGCAAAACGTTCTTTAACCAAATACCATGTGCTTGTGTACGTTCAAAACGAGCATTTAGCATTTTATGGTCAATGTGGTGGCCCTGAAGAGGGCCGTTGGGTTAGGGTAAGTGGCCTTGCGGCCGGTCCGGTGCCAGCTGCTCACTTGCTGCTCGTGTACTTCGTGACGGCCTTGGTGCCCTCGGAGACGGCGTGTTTCGCCAGCTCTCCAGGCAGCAGCAGTCGCACGGCCGTCTGGATTTCGCGGCTCGAGATCGTGCGTTTCTTGTTGTAGTGCGCCAGACGCGACGCCTCGCTGGCGATGCGCTCGAAGAGATCGTTCACGAACGAGTTCATGATCGACATCGCTTTCGAGCTGACGCCCGTGTCCGGGTGCACTTGTTTCAGCACCTTGTAGATGTAGGACGAGTACGACTGGCGCGCCTTGCGGCGGCGTTTCTTGTCGCCCGTGCGTGCGGCCTTCTGCGACTTGGCCGCTTTCTTCGCACCTTTGGCGCCCGACGGTTTTGGTGGCATGTTGCAGTAGAACGTTGCAGTAGAAGAGCAGGAGTAGAAGCAGGTGATTGACTTTGCTGTCACACGGGCGCTCTTATATGCAAAACGATGCGGCACTCAACACGTGTGTCTGTGTGTGTACACAAAGCGTGCACCGTCTCTGTGGTGAATGGGGTGGAAGGGGGGATGTGGCGTGCGTTGGCGAAATTGGCGGGCTCGGGCAAAACGCCAAAAAAGTCGAAAACGGAATGTTGTGCGATGTTCCTCCGGCATCTAAAAAAATTTAAAAATTTCTTAATTTATTTTTTGGGGATTTTACTTTTTTTCGAATCCTAGTTTTAGTTTAGCTAGCTGGCTGGCTGCCTATCTGATTTCCACATTTTGACCGCTCGCTCCGCTTCCCCCAAAAGTCACAAGGACCCCCAGCCCCACCACGGCCCGCCCCCACCCAACCCCCAGCTCTGGAACAACAATGACAGCCGCCCGGCTAGGGTTGTTAAAAAAAACAAAAATCGTCATTTTTGTTTTTTTTAATTATTTTTTTTAAATTTCAAAAATCAAAGTTGTGCTAAATCAATCAGGGAGTCCGAAGAACCACATATGATATGCAAGCGCCTCCCGATTGACTCCCGTTCTTGAAAATTTCGCTAATTTTAGGTAACATACGCGTTTATATTTGATTTTTAGTGTATTTTTAGCATTATTTTGCTGTTTTTATAGCTTTTTAGCGTTTTATAGCTATCTATCTATCAAATTTCAAAATTTTGACCGGCCCCCCCAAAGTCATATGCCCCCCCCGCGGCCCCCCCCAAAATTTTCCAGCTATCTATCTATCTAGAAAATTTGCTCCAGCTATCTATATCGGCCCCCCCCCAATTGAAAAAAGGAACCATGCAACAGCTGGATAAAGTTGTCCTTGGTTAAAACAAAGCACAAACAATAAAAAACAAAATAGAAAAACAGTAACAATTTACCGATCAACACACCTGTTCTTCATCGGTGATGCAACTGTCATTGTCGTCGTCTTGCGGAGTTTCAACACGTTGTCGCTTAGCTGTTGCAAAACGTCGTTTATCATTCGAGCCAGCGTGTTTGTGCGAACGTCCCATTATATCGTTGTGAAAATGATCGAAATTGAAGCCAGCACCAGTCCTTTGTCGAAATTCTACAGACGGTGAACCTGGAACAGCACAAAATGGCATGTAGATCAGCGAAAGACAATTATGGAATCGAACACGTTTCGGGCCCGAATCACAGACGTGTTCGACTCGTTCGACTAGTGGCCCATCATCAGTGTGATGCTAGTCGAACAACAATGAGCTGAACTACAAAAGGCAAAAATCAAACAACAGACAGAGCAAAGGCAACCATTTTTGTTGGTTGGTCAAGTCCGAATTTGAGAAGAACATTATTATTTGAAGCACCAAAACGGAAAAGACGGCAAAGAATCTTTTCTCTCGCAAACCCTTGATCAATGAGAGTGGAACAAAGAAGTTTGACGTTATGAGCAAAGTCTTTTTTGTCCGAACAAACGCGAGCAAAGCGCATGGACTGGGCAGAAAAAATGTTATAGCCAACAGAAGAATGAGTCAGGCTATCTGCATGAACATACTTGAGCACTTTAAAGTGAAAATCTCGAGTTTTATCGTAAATGTCAACCTTCAACCCCCTATCAACGTTGATTCTAAGGTCCAAAAAGTTGGCCTCAGTTTTAACATCGTTAGACTTATTAAGCGGAATGGTAGGGGGATAAATATCTTTAGCGATTTCCATGAAATTCTCACAATTCAAAACAAGTAAATCATCAATATAACGACATGCATAGCCAAGTTTTGCAATCTTTTCTTTATTCCTGCGATCAGTAAGATATTTGTATTCAAGTCCTGTTAAGGTTAAACAAGCAAGTTTAGGAGCACTAACTGAACCCATTGGGATGCCTAAAACTTGGCGGTAGATACCCCCTGCAAATTTAACATAAGTTTCTCCAACTACGAATCTAATCATGTCTTTGATCTCAGTGCTGTCGAAGGACAGCAAACCAGGCAGTTTGCTATCACAATATTGGTAGTAGTCAGAATGTTTTGACAGGCATAGAAATCTCTTTCTGGAGTTTTTGAAACAAATATTGACAATATTGTCAAGGCTGTCATAAATAACTTGATGAGGTAAGGCAGTATATAGCGTGCTAAAATCAGCCGAAACAATGCTGTCAATTTTATCAAGACTTTGTAACATACCCAACACGTCCAGGTTGTTCTTGACGGCCCAAAAACAATGTATGCCATTGTTTGATAAAACCTGCCTGCAGTAATGCCTGAAATGCGTTTGAAGGGCACACAGAATCTTGTGAAGCAAGGTATTGATTGCTTTGCAACTGGATTGCCTGGCACCAGCAATAAATCTGAATGAGTACGGATCTTTATGAAGCTTCGGAATAGTGAAGCTGGTAGGGAGAACAAGATCAGAGCTTTGACAAACAACACCAAAGGTTGAGCTAACTTTAGAATGAAAATCAACAATGTCAAACTCATTTTTAGCAACAGGATGATAAACATTATTGCCACCATTCCTCATATTCCCTTCTCCATCAAATTGGACTCCCATTTCAGTGCACATAACTTGAAGATAAAACTTTTTACAGATAACAACAAAATTGTTACTCGCTTTATCGGCTTGCGCAATGACATATCGAGCATGAAGATTTTTGAGTTCGAAATGAGGAAATTTGACAGAGTAAGCACTAAAATTGCGATGAACTGTATTGAAAAAACTGATTCTATTACAAATCAATTTCTCCAACAGAATACGAACACGAATAAGTTCATGAACATTAACATGACATAATTTAGCGATTTTACACAGAAAATCATGTACAGCTTCAATCAAAATATCATGAATTTCAGTCCAAGACTTATTTTTATTAGACAGTCTGAATTTTGAACCTTTGCTAAACAGTTCACGTAGCTTGTCATCTTGAATAATATTAAGGTCCCCAGTGATAACATGATTGAAAACAGGATGCTTGAATTCACTTTGTTCACAATCGCAAACGCCGTGAATTAATGAAGATAGAAGAGGGGGCGTAAGGGATTTGAGCAGTTTACTGTGGTTACAGAGCAGTCCACTGATAGGTTTATCATAAGAATACACAACTCTTACATTTTTCAATTTCTGGATAGTGCGTGTAGGTGCAAGAGACAAAATGCGATGATCTTTAAACAAAGTTTCCAACTTCAGGAATTCAAGCTTCTTATCAACAAACGGAATATTGCAAAAAGTCGAGGGTTCTTTACGAGCCCTTTCATCTAGTCTGTTGTGAAACTTGCCTCAAAGAAAAGCTTGAACAATACGTCTTACGGTTGCACTTTGTCCAGTACAGTTTTCTTTAAGAACTGTCCTTTCGGTCTGGATCAATTCACATCTACGTGCCGAGTTCAGTGTGTGAAACATGCCTTTTCTATCGGAAGGATTTTCCTGATATAACGTTGCTAACCTATTAGCAGTGTTGGTTGCACATTTCCTTTTGGTTCTGTGTTTCTTCTGACCGTGATTCCTTCTTCTACGGCGGATTTACTGAGTGAAAAAAGGTGAACCTTTTTGTTTGAAACAAGAAAGATCTTCTGTAATTTTGCCGTAGTTGTCAATCTTGTCATTCAGACCAAAAGGAAAAGCAGTGCAAAGTAGCCGAATCAAGAAATTCTCAACAGTAAGTAATTGAGACCTCATTTTTGAACTATCAACATTTTCGTTCTCCAGACAGAACAACGCCCTCACCTTGAGATCGTCAACACAATGTCCATTTTGCGTAAAGTGACGCACCAGCACACAGGAAAAACAACTTTTTTATGCCCTCGGATGCAGCACTCATGCTGCTTAGCGAGTTAATAATGTTACTTCTTTATGCAGACATAAAAATGGAAAAGACATTTTTGCTTTTTGTCATTTTTATGTACATTTTTATGCGAAACATTAAAAAAACATTAAAATTATTTTTAATGCGTCTTTTTTATGCATTTATCTTTTTTATGCATTTTTTGCATTTATCTTTTGAAATCGACAGTTTTATCACTGTAATCAACGTTTCAACGTATTAAAACAAGTTTTCAAAACTCAGTCAAGTAAAAAAAACAGTATAAATAACCAGACTGCAGTTTTGAATCTGGCAGGTCTGCGCATGAGTGTATAAATGTCTATCCTGAAAGGTAGCTAGGCATTCATCTGTGGCAGACTCTGTCAGCTTATGTCTATGTGTCTTTACTGCCAGTCGGTTACTGAGCAAGTTGGTGTGACTTACATGTGTATCTGTACACAGTACCGAAGATGTGAAGTTGCGTCTCGTGCGGGTGGAAGGGGGTGAGAAGACTTCCGTGACACCCACCCCTCAAAACCGAGACCCTCCGTAGGTACTCCCACACCTTTTCATGATTTGGCACCCACCCCCCCCCCCGCCCCCGTGGGTCCCCTGCCAAAATGTTCCCATAATCACAAATTTTGTTTAAGCTTCCAAGTTGCATAATATGCGCTAAATATAAAGGTATCGAATCTCAATCACAGTGATCCCTCAACTATCTGATATTTATAATGTTTTGCAAATTATAGGTTTCATTGAAAAAGTTTTAATAAAAAATACAGGGGGTGAGGTGGCACCCCCTTAGAGCCGATTAGCTTATGGCGGGTGCACCCCACCTTAGCAGGCGACCTAGGGATCCCACTAACCCCCCAAAAAGTTATCACCCTTTTCTACCACGGGCAGGTACCACCGTACTTTTAAATGTCTGTCATCTTCGGTGTTGCCTGCACGTTGTTTATTTCCAGTTGTCAGTCTGTAAGTCTGCCAGTGAGTCGTTTATTCTGAAGCTTGACAGTCTGTACTGAGTCAGTTAGCTAGTCAGTGAGTCGGTTCCTTTGCAAGATTAGGTGTGTGTCGTGATCATCAATTTAATGTTTCTTTTTTATGCTTTATTTACAACGAAAATCACAGACGCTAGTATAAAAAGGGGACATTAAATTAATGATCAGCTCATCTATTAAGATCTATCTCCAGAGCATTTCTGTTCAATTGTTTGTTTATATTGTAATCGCACGTACAGGGAAGGAAAATCCGGTTTTCTAACCTGCTAGTTTATGTCTATGATACTGCCAGTCGGTTACTGCGCAACTTCATATGACTTACATGAGAGGAGGGGTGGGGGGTGCTTCCTAGCGCGAAGTTGCGCCTCGTGCGGGTGGAGTGGGTGGAAAGGTTCCATGACACCCACCCCTCAAAACTCGAGACCCCCTCCGCCGGTACTCCCACACTCCTTCACGACTCAGCCAGCACCCCGCCCCATCTCACTCATTGTTTTCGCGACAGCTAAAAACAGTTGCTAAAAACTTCCGTGAAGTTATGCATTCTGCTGTAAAAGATCGAAACATGGCCGAGACCGCCTCCTTAGGTACTCCCACACCCATTCACGACTTGGCAGCCCAGCCTTGCCCCCGTGGGTGCCCCTACCAAAATGTCTGCACTCACATGCAGACTGCCCAGCCCAGCTGGCAGAGTGCAGTCGGACAACTTTCAAATTAAGTGACGGCAAACACACACACTGTAGGAGCCCCTATCCCACCCAAAAATGTCTGTCATCTTTTGTGCTGCCTGCAGATTGTTCATTTCAAGTTGTCATTCTGTAAGTCTGCCAGTGAAAGTCGTTTATTCTTAAGCTTGACTGTCTGTACTGAGTCAGTTAGCCCGTCACTGAGTCGGTTCCTTAGCAAGATTAGGTGTGTGTCGTGATCATCAATTTAATGTTTCTTTTTTATGCTTTGTTAACTACGAAAATCACAGACGCTAGTATAAAAAGGGAACATTAAATTAATGATCAGCTCATCTATCAAGATCTATCTCCAGAGCGTGTCTGTTCAATTGTTTGTGTTCAGGGAAGGGAAATCCGGTTTTCTAATCTGCTAGTAAGATAACTTACTGTATGTAAGTATAGATATTACTGTGAGCTTGAAAACTAAAAGTCCAGCAGGCTGAATGCAGTCAAGCGGTGCTCTGTGGGAAGGCTGACAAAAATTTTAAAGGATCGATGGACGATGCGACGCTTTTCAACTTCAATTTAGATGTCCCAACAAAATTGCCCGGTCCGCCGCCGTGTCTTGTCCCGCACCGTATCCCGAAAACAAAAGTCTCACTCACCGGTGATTATTGTGGTAACATTTTTAAAGCGATTAGGTTTAGATAATTGTTCACTTTAAAATGTTTGAACTGCGTGTGATGGCTGACCAATGATAACTGAGCGCTGGTGAAATTTGACTTTAATTCAGAAAATGTTACCACAACAATCACCAGCGAGTGAGAACGCCAGCATTGTTTGATGGTTTGACTCACACTTGAAATAACGTGAATAAAAACTAGTTGGCAACAACACAACCGACAACACTCTCGCTTCACGTCAACACGTTTTTACTTTTTAGAACGTGTTTTATACTTTTATTCTTGCTTTTTTGTTTTTTTTTTCAGCAATTTCATGATGTGCACGTACTCGACACACTTGTGTATTGTTTTCAAAACAAAATGGTCCATGAATTCATAGTTTTAAGCTTTAAATTTCAGTTTTACAGTAGTTTGAACATGATGGAACATGCAAACTGCATGAAGATAGTTTTTAATATTACTTTATGCACATAAAGCTGGAACATAACCACAGAGAGCGCAGAAATAACCAATCAGCGTTTTCATCCTTTTTAATGTCCCTTCTTTATGCAGTTGCGTAAAACAGGTTTTTTTGCAGCGTGAAATAGCATACGACGAATACTCATGCTACGACACAAAGTCGTTTTATTGTCGTTATGTTACGACACAAAGTCGACATAAAGTTAAATAAAAACGGAACATACGAGAGCATAAAAAAGTTGTTTTTCCTGTGGCAACGTCTGTTTATCTTTGTTACGAATACTGCGTTGATGCTCCATAATTCGTTGTTTCAGCATTCGGGCGGTCTGCCCGACATACTGAAACCCACATTTACGACAGGAGATGAGGTAAACAACATTTTTGGATTTGCACGAAGATTGAGAGTAAGAAATCATTTGATATTGGATATTTGTTGCGTGAGCAGTAACTAATTTATCCTGATCAACACTGACACAAACTTTACAAAAGCGTTCTCCACAGGCTTTGGTAGCATTGGTTCCAATTAGCTTTTTAGACCACCAACTTACAGCTGGCGAAGTGTCGTCATTGAGGTTAAGCTTAATGCATGCAACTTTTTTGGTATAAGTATTGTTTTGGTTCGTGGGCCGATGGGTTTTACTTCCGTTCTCATAGGCGACTCCTCCTATGAGATAGAAGATGCCGGAGGGATCCGCGGGGCTGCCGCGGTTAAGGAAGTCCCTCCCCGGTTTCCCAGGTACGACCACGGTCAGACCGGAGGCTAGGCGCCACATGTGCCGGCATACACCGTGACTGTTAACCAGATCCATACCCGGTCCCGCTGGTTGTTTTGCTCTTCGCAGGAGGTACAGCTCCCCCCATTAATGCCAGAAGAAAGAAGCAGAAACCAAAGCACTAAACAGACTTTTATGCAACTAAAATAGTTAGCAAACTAAAGGTCGAAAACTAAAAACCGCGAAAAACACAAAGCAGTAACAAAAAGGACGTACTGTCAAATAACCCAAGGGAATAAATGAGACAAAAATAAGAAAAACAAAATCACGAACCAATGGAACTAATACCAGTGACAGAACGCTCAAAGGCTAAAAACCAAAGCACAAAAATTGCCTAAAACAGTCAATTTGCCGACGACGCACTTGCCTTGCTCTTCGGTGTGGACGTTGGCAATACGTCGGCTCTGGAATACCAACCCAACAATACCAACCCCTCGGCTCTGGTCTGGAACAACTATGAGCATATTAGAGGAAAATTTTTCGAATTTTTAAAAAAAAATAATCGGCATTTTTGTTTTTTTTAATCACTTTTTTTTAATTTTTCATTTTTGTTTAACAACAACCCTACGCCCCTGGTGCTTCTTTTTTAAAACGCACGCGCACCTCGCATCCGCATGCTCGTGCTCATGATCCACTAGCGCGCCTGCACACGCTCCGGCCTCAACAAAAACTTGTTCAAAACGCAATTGTTCTGACATCTTCCTTTCTGAAAAGGCTTGGCTTAGGTTAGGATTAGGTTAGGATCAAGCTAGGCTGAGGATTAGGCTTTAGGATTAGGATTTGAATTAGGTCCGTTTAAACAATGTCCGACAACGAGCGTGTCGGTTTTTAGAAAAGAAGGGCAACCCCCTACGCCTGGCCGCCGAAAATGAGTAAAAAATGTTGAAATTGTTGCAAAATTTCGATTTGTATACATTCTTAAAAGTGATTTTTTTGATTTCTGATCAGAGGTTGCTTGCAATGAGTCGTTGTTGGTTCCTTATACTAAATCTAATCCTAAGCCAAGCCTTTTTGACAAGGTGAAAATGATCAATTCAGTTTTTGCATTTTTTTCTTTCCTGTGTTAAAGGGCAGGGGCCACCGCCACTGCACATGCACCTGTTTTAATAATGATGCATCACGCAAAATTTCACAGACAACTCAAAAATTGGAGATCGGTGGAGGTTGATAACCACTCGGCTTCGGTAACGGAAGGTGGTGGAAGCAGCGCTGAAACAGAACAAACGAAAAATGGCAAGTTGCTTTGCTCACCTTTCATTTCGGCTGCTTGAGCTTGATGAACAAAAATACAATTGTGTGTGTTTCCTTTCCTTTGCGCCGAATCAAGTCGGCTGGCAACAAAAAAATGCACTCTGCACCGTCTGCTCAGCCTTTGTTTTTTGTCATGCATTTCAGTCGAACGCTCTGATCGCGCTCGGGCTGGCTGTCGGCGCCGTCGGCTTCGGCGGGCGCTATTTGTTGCGCAATTGGCGTACAATTTCGAAGACTCTAAATAAACAACTGGACGCAATACCTGGCGGAGCGGTGAGGGCGCTGCGACAAAGGAAACATTTGATTTTGCCACTAAAACACACTTTTACCAACTGCCAACGATCGAGTCTTGTTTGATACTTGTTGAGTTTTTCAGTTTTCAAAATACTACCGCGGCGGATTCGAGAAGGACATGAGCAGGCGCGAGGCAGCCTTGATTTTGGGAGTCAGGTGTGCGCTTATGATCTGGGAAATTGAAAATCATCAGCGTTGCTTCGCAACATTTCCAGCAATTTTATATTTTTTATCTCCTTTTCAGTCCGTCAGCGCCAGAAAGCCGGATCAAACAAGCGCACAAGCGTGTGATGCTGGCGAATCATCCGGACAGAGGTGTTTTTGAAGTTTATAAATGACGTGATTTCAACTTGATTGCGATGTGTTTTACAGTGACAAATTTTTCACAACTGCAGGAGGTTCGCCGTACCTGGCGGCGAAAATCAACGAAGCGAAAGACAAACTCGACAAGAAGCCATCGGCCTCTTGACAAAAAACTCACCCATCCCTTGGCAGATTTTTATTCGAACTTTGTATCGAGTCAACAAAACCCAGATCTGTATATGGTGCTCTGACCACAAAAACTGTAGATAAATAATGCAGATGGTGAAACGGTGATTACAATAAACAATGCGACTTTTGTTTGATTTATCGACGGATCGGCGTTCAAAAGAAAGCGAAACACTCGCAACACAACAAGACTAAAGCGGCATTCATGAAGCAGTATTTGGTGACGCATAGCTACGCGGCCACTGAATATGCTTCATGAATGCACCTTAAGGCAGTCCGTATCAGAACACCTGCTGTTTCACTCTGAGAATTGCCGGCGCTGAGCTGGGTGGCAAAATGCGCAGCTCCGTGATGACGCCGGTGACGAGATCGGCAGGCACCACTTCCTGCGGCAGGCGGTGCAGCCCGCGCACTTGTTGCACACCGGACGAGCCAGTGAACACCTGCAACATGGCCGATAAACGACGTCGGTCATCGCTCGTGGCCTGGTGGTAGTGCGTTAGACTACAGTCTGTGCGCTCGGGGGATCGAGCCCTGCCGAGGGGTGTATAGGCTCGTATAATGACAGAAAAAACTCGAGCGACGTCATCCGACGTAAGGACGGACGGCTAAATGGTCCTGTAATCTCAGTGTTTTTCCAGCGTTGCTCTGAACCGGCTGGCACAAGGCCACCAGCACATGCACCCACCTTGTCTGTGAACTTGTACGTGGGACACACAGCCAGCACGGGCACATTGTGCGCGGCGGCCACGAGCGCCAGTTGCGCGGCGCCAAGTCGCCCGAGCAGACTGCCGTTGGCGAGCACCGCGTCGGCGCCGAGTAGAACCAGGCTCGTCTGGAAGGAAATGCTGCGCCTCAGAGCTGTGTGGGCTGGTGCTGATTTGGTTGATTGATTGGTATGCTTGACGAACAGGTGTGTTGATTGATTGGTATACTGCTGCTGTCACTGGTCTTTGCTTCTTTACGATAGTTCTCTTTTTCATACAAGACCCACATCCAGCTGTTACACGGTTGCTATCCTTCAATTGGGGGCAGCAGTTAAAAGCATTGAGACACAGTTGTACTGTCACCACATGGTTGGTGGATGGTGTACTGGTGTGTATTTGATGGATTTTGCCATCAATTGCTGCAGCACGTCAAGAACGCACCTCTTTGATGACGTACGCCACCGAGTTTATCAAGCAATAGCTGCACTTGATGCCGACGTTCAACAGACGCTCGATTGTTTTTTGAGCTGAACATAAAGTCACATCCATCCATTTCATTTCGCGAAAAAGCAGGAAACTCCGATAAAACTATATGAAAAGCATTTAGTAGTTGTGTTTGTAAAATGTAGTTCGATAGTAAAATCTCCAATAAAAATGTAGTTTGGAGACCCAAAAGTGTGTTCACGTTGCACTACTGGAAAATGTAACGGAGGCAAATGCGAGCAATATAAAACAATCAATCAATACACCGGTTGGCGAGCACGCAGAGTCAACAATGCAAACGTCGCTGACGATTCCGGCCTCGTGTGCTTCGGTCAGGGTTTTCTCGATAATTGGACACCTGCACTGGTTGAAAGTGTGAATTTCGATTTGTTATTTGATACTGTTGCATGTTGTTGTTCAACCGAAAAAAAACGCAACATACAGTCGAACTATAAATTATAGGGGATCAGTTGATTGGTTGATGATCATGTAATGCAGTGGGGCGGAGTTTGGCATGCACAGAAAGCACGCTGATCACGTGACCACCAGCCAATCAGCTGATTCCCTATAATTTAGAGTTTGACTGTAGCATTTCGGTCAATTGACCACGAATAAATGACGACAGTGCTGCATGTGCGCAGGCGGTCGCGCGCGATTAGTGAAATTGCCTGAAACGCAAGGTGGATGCGGTCGCGGAGGAAGTCGGCCAACCAATCGCTGATGTCGGTGCGCGCCTCACAAATCAGAGAGACACGTTTGCTTGAGCAGAGAGCAATTGCTTGATGCAGCCAATCAGCTGGCCGCACGTTCACAGTCAAGAATTCAAAGTATACAAAAGGTCAATTCTTGCGCACAAAATTTATCCGGTCACAACACGTCACGTCTCATTCATCGAACAAAAAACAGCAATCCGGCACGTCACGTTATCTTTGGAACACGTGCTCGTTTACACACACATTCGTACATGACGTGCCGTGACGTGACATGCCGGAAATATATACGTCGTGCATGAATTGGCCAAAACCATTTCCAGTGCAAAAGGTAAAGCTTCTCAAAGAGTAGTAAAACAAGGGAGATCATAAAAAGGTACCTGTTCAACCGTGGAGTCGGCGTTCATCTCCTGGAGGTGTTGCTTTAACTGGCGAATTAGATTGCCACAGGCGGCTGGAAGTGGGTGTCCACCGGAAATCGCGGTCAGGGCGGTTTTCAACTGAGACTCCAAGGCTCTCGTGAATGACTGGTCTTCAGGCACGGACAGGTCGGCAACGAACTGTGAACACAAAATGGAAAAACCTAAGCAGTTTCAGTTCAAACGTCGTTGTTGTTGGGATTTTAGGCGTTTTTTATCCAGGGCTAACCCAGAGAAGCGTGCAGAACACACCGACGAGTAGGCGCCCATCGAATTTTCTCTGTCATCAAGTGCCCACACACCCCTCGGCGGGGCTCGATCCCCCGAGCGCACAGACAAGAGTCTAATGCACTACCACCAGGCCACGAGGGTGACAAATGACAAGTGACACTTGACCGCATGCCAATGCAATCTACCGACTCAAACTTGACAGAAGCAAGCCTTACCGTCGACAGCACTCCGATGAATGAAATGCACTGTTCATCTGGTCCGGTGATAACGAGCTCTTGGCAGTCACGCTCGAACTGTAGGAACACGTCGGGCACCCTGAATGTTTCCGTTTAGTTTTTTGTCTTAATCGAAACGAAATCTTTTTATCATTGAGCCAAATCACATATTGCACTCGAAAATGATTCAATTGAACTAACAACACAACAGTTTAAGGGGCACTCATGAAGCAGTATTTAATGACGCGTAGCTACGGGTCACTAAATACTGCTTCATGAATGCGCCTTTACATTTGCAGTTTTGGCGAGGACGCCGACGGTTCAACGGAGACCGTCATCAGAGCGGTGCGTTTGGTGACATGGCCCAGAGCGTTTTCATGGCACACCTGCAAGCCAAACGCCAATAAATACACAGTTTGTGTCGCACAAAACGGATGATTCAACATTCAGAAATCTAAAGTACGTCGTTCGGTGGTACACGTGTTTTGCATGGGCCGTCAACGTTGCTGGACTGCGGTTGTGTTTTGTTCTTTTGAGTTTGCGTCGGTTTTGCCGAAGCGCCCTTCTGAGCAGATTTGGCCGCTCGTTCCGCTTCCTGAAGCGTGATTGGAGCACTCTGATTAGTTACTAATTGCTGGTGAATGCGCTGATTGGTTGGCAACAGCAACACGAAACAAGAGAAACCTATGTTGTTGGAATTCGAACGTCAAACGTTTCTGACCAGCTGTTGCGGAGTAAACTACCGGGTAACCTGTTTAGCACGTCGTTCGGCTTTCAGTTGAGCTTTGCTTTTCTGCGGCTGCTTCTCAGCAGATGTCGTGCTATCCATTGTTCACTATCAAAGACGTTAGGTGCAACTGTGCGTGTTATTCTGGACCTGGAATGAACAAAACTGAAAATCTCTGAAAACATGTGTGTTGAACGCTGTCGATTGTCTGAAATGTGCATTGGTCAGAGCTGTTAAGTGGACTGACGGAGCAATCGACGAGTTTAAGACAGTGATAATTTTGTTGCGTGTTTTGCTGGTCAGACTGTTTTCGTCAGAATTGCGCAATATCATGATGCAATATTGTACCGTTGGGTTGGCAATGCAACAACAACATAAACGGCGAAACAAACACCAACCGACACAACAAACCGGGTTCTTCAAACTTTATACGGTACACAGACGAATTGCAAAATAATATTTCATACAACACCAAATATAAATTGTCAATGAAAAGGAAAATTTGCAGAACTTGACGAACAAAGAATCAACCTGCATTTGCACAAAATTGCACAAAAGCAACACAATCGTTAAATTTTGGTGCCCAAGGATAGTCAGCAAGAAAACGTGCAAGAGAACGCAAAAATCATTGCATTATTTTGATGTCCGTCAAAAAAAGATCTGACATCCGACTGAGACCAGGAGGTTACGTTTTATCCACAGGAGCTTTGAAAAGCAAACCACTATTTTTCTTGTAAAATTGCAGTTTTTATTGATCTGTAGTCAGACAGCGAAAGATCCCGTCAAATCAACAGCCCCCTCATTTGCTTA